>LPNX010151137.1:18702-41083 GCA_001517045.1 Pseudotsuga menziesii | reverse complement strand
CACGTGACAAACATTGGTGTATTGATCTGTGATCTGTTTGTGTGAAGCGGCTATTCTTGGTGTTCGGTCCTTTGGGAGTACCCTGTGTACCCTAACAAGAGGTGCCTAACCTAGTTGTCATAACCCCTACCCGAAGGCCTTAATAAAGAAGTGACTATAAGCTAAAAAGAAAAGTGTCATGTGATTAGGGATCATGCTATATGATACCTAAAGTAAAAATGTTAACAATAATATATATAAATATATAGTTTATGCATAATGTGTATAAAAGAGTAAGCATAACTAATAATACTAGTAACTATGAATAATAATAAAATGATCTATATATTATTATTATTACTAATATTAATTAAATATTAAATACCTAAAAGATTCAAAGTAGAAAATAGTCTAAAGCTCCTAAGTTAAACTTAAATAAATATTAAATTTACCTAAATTAAGTAAAAATAGTTATTTCAAGAAAACAAATGATTCTTGATTTAACTGCCCCTTCTCCTAAAAAATATGTCTATAAAGACCCAATACAAAGAAAGGCTTGGGGATATTTTGATTATTCCATTATTTTACGTGATTATTCTCAAGAGAGTTCTTGGAGAGCATTTTTGCTAAAAGGAAAAGAAAACTAATACAGAACCTTTTATTCCAGATAGGTGAGCCTTACCTTCGGAGCTCTAAGTTACTTACATGTTGGAACAACCTTGGGGGGATCAGGATTGAATCCAGGAACGGTTCTGGGTCATGGTTGGGTGGAATGTGTTAGTTCTCAAGTTATTCAGTTAACTGAACAGAGGTCAGAACTGTCTATGTCTTTGTTAATGCTGTGTGCTTGTGTGTGCAAGGTTTCGAGCCATTAAAATAGCTTTAACTTGCAGGTATGAGGTTTTTTTATCTTCTTTATAATTTATACAGGTTTTCTTATCAAATGAAGGGATTAAGTTCTGGAAGGATAAATAGTATTTGTCTGTTGTAGCTAGGTTATTTTGTTTACATAAACTTAAAATAAACTACGCTTATTTTAGTCTACGTGTTTATACAAACCTGATATATAAAGATTTTGTTACAAGAGTATTTTGTTTACTTAAACACGATGGCCTAGTTAGGAAAATATAGATTAGATTTCTTACTATTTAGATTGTCGTATATGTTTTTATCACCTTTAAAAACTATAGGAAAATATATAGTCTTTATTATTTCTGCATTACTCTTTCATCATTTATATTTTAAAGTCGAGTCTTCTCTAAGGGTGTATTCTTTCTACGAGAACCTAGAGTATTTAGGTTAGCTAGATTTCTAATCATTGTAAAACTTATATACAAAAGTAAAACAAAATTTATAAACTAATAAAACTATCAACCAAAGAACTAATTAAAATCCACAGAAAAAAAGTTATCACCATTAAAATCCAACTCTACATCTCTTAGTGCTCGCAGATTACATATTGCCAGCATGCTTATTATTTCAACCATCGAAAATATTATATCTAACTGTAGCATAAACACTGTGCATAAAGCAGGGATTAAATGACATTTCCATGCTGAATCTTAAACAATTATAACATAAATACGAGGAACAAACTTAACATAGTTAAACACTAATCCTATAATAAACATAATGAAGATCAATCTTAAACAAACCTCATACATTATTTTCATTATAAAATTCTCTACATAAAATACGAGCCATCGAGACTTGTTAAGATATCTCTACTATTGTCTAAGCCAAAACTAAGAACCCATTACATACATAATGCAAACCAAATAATTAAACAAATTATCCATTTAAGAAACCTCGGATCGACTCGTGTCGGAATCATTGCCAAAACAAAAATATACACGCTATATTGAAACACCAATCCACGCGTTAGACAACCTAGGATTGGATCCTGTAATATTACATTATTTACGAAACAAAACCAAATCAAACACATTCCCAGGAATCGAATCTTGCAGTGATTGATTTTAAAACTCCAACAGTGTAAAACCATAAAGGGTTCGCATTACGGGATACCCTTAAAAGATTCCACATAAACCAAATTTTTACACCAATTATAAATTACTCTAGCAGAACCAAACACATAGAGTAACATCCAACAAGTATTCACCAACTACGTATTCGCATGAGGGCTGAGTCTCAGCTACCAAGCTCACGACTGTAAACACCAATCATAAAACCATAGTTTAAAATGCTAGACTACCACGAATCTAAGCTGCATAAATCAATAAAATATGTATGTTGCGTTTCCATACCAAGGCTGATCCAGGCTCATGGTCGTGAGGTGAAACCCCACCATAATAAACATTAAAGACAAAACCCAAACAATGTTAAATCCAGAGAAAAAATTAATAAACCCTAATGTCAACAATTTTACAGCCACGCCATCAACAAAAATATGCAGCGGTATGCTGAGCCAATGGTCATAGCAATAATAAACCCCGGTCACAATAAATAAACCATACATTCCATAATTTACAAGTAAAATGCACACAATCACGATTCGACATAGTGCCATTCCAAGTAATGGAACTATCATGCCATAGTCATCACACCTTACAAAATAAAAATGTAGAGTTCTCCATTAATATAACAAACCATACGATTAAGACAAAAAACCAAAATCTATTACATAGTTGAGTCTTCCTCTAGACAGACACGACTCAAAGGCTCCACACTTAAAACAATCATCAAAATAGTATTTACAAGCACATCTCTTGGATGCCCAATATCTCAAGGGACCGAAACATTCGAACCCATAACCAAAACAAATACAACATTAACCCTTTCAAATTAAAGCTCAACACTCTGTTACTCATGCACATAGAGGTAAAAAGGCCTATGCTTTCGCAGGGCTTACCTATTGAAGAGTATTAGAGACAGTCTAGAGAGCCACCAACAAGCAACGAACCGAAGCCACCCTTGTCACCTGCAAAATGAAACACAGTTCCTTTAGAAATATGCTAAACCTCTAACTAAAGCAAACAAACGAAACCACATTGCAAAACCAGACTGAGAGCATACCTATTCAGCATAGGACGAGTCTGTTACACCACACAATGTAAACCCCAAAGAGACAAAACCATTCAGACAACTAGAATAAGAGCCAAATGAATCCCAACAATGACCAAACCAGTGCTTTGGGCTTGTTTTCCCCATTCCCCAAGGATCCATAAATGCACCACCCTCGTTCCCACCATTAACGTGATTTTTACCCACCTCTCTATTGTCAAAACCACAACATTTGCGCAATTGCACTAAACCCCCATCAAAAACCTCTTTGGTATAGTTAAACCATAGTTTCATGGCATATAAAATATGCCATGAAAGGTTTTCACATAAACCATAGTATTTCCAAAGGCTTACCATAAATTTTGCCAAGTTTTATGATTTAAGCCTTAAAACCTAGGCTTTACACATTTCAATTTACATTTTATAAACTAAATATCAAAGGGATAAATTATCATAACCTCAAACCATAAAAATAATGTCAACCATGAAGTTTCAGGTCATACATCCCCAACCCTATGTAAACAAAAAAAGTAGGAACGGTTAGGCCAGGAATTTAGTATTTTTATCTCCGGTATGCATAGGATAGTGTAGCATAGTTAGCATGTCGTAGGATGTTACATTTCATTTTCGTAGATAGAATTTGTCAATGAAGTAACCTACACAAAAAGGGGAAGTTTGCATTAGTTCGCAATGAACTAAATAAACCCTGTAAAAGCAGGAGGAACCATTTACCTCTCCGAGTGGTCCCTTAAAGGATACAAATCACACCACTTCACCCCTTGACAGTTTAAAGGCGAGTCAAAACTTTTCATAAAAAAAACCATAGACAAAGTACAAAATAGATAACTATGAAGTAAGACATAACTGAATCAGCATACACAAATGTACGATAAATAGTAAACGCTAGTAGAGTAATCATTTAACCACTTTGAGTAATATAAACATAGTGCGTAATTACATCAGCATCACATAGTAAAATACATAGAAAGGCAAAGGCATCTTACGACACTTTGACCTAGTAAACAATGACAAACATATTCCACAAAAGATGATTTAATGTCCATGATAGGTAGTATTTAACTAGCCTACAATTTTTTTTTCTTCGAATTTTCGGGACATTAGAGTAAAATAATTAATGTTTGATTCTCCTTTCTTATATTATAATAATATTGTAACCTACTCAATTTCCTTATCTAAATAAATGAGGTAAACAAAAATTATATGCACCTAAACATCGATTAATTAGTCATATAACATGATAGATCCATTATAAAATCATAACATACTCTTAGAAAGTATTAAACTTTGCTCTTTATAACAATTTATTGAGCAAGGATACGAGACTACCTTAACCTTCTATATGAGGTCCCATACACTATGTATGGGTATTTACTTGTTATAAAAGGTTATGTCATGGATTAGTAAACAATCACAAGTATAATGTAAACCATTAAAGCATGGCATTTATAACAAAGTAATATTTTCACAACAATGTTGGAAAGGAACTTATTGATTATTCATTAATAGAATATCATTTTAAATTTTCTCCATACATATTGTGGCTAAAGCAGTCCTATGATCAATCATTATACCAAACTCACATATTAATGCCTACCAAAAAAATGAATCGTATACGTTTACAAGAATTATTTTTATACCAAAGCATTATAAATAGATCAATACAACTTTACAAATAATATATTGGCTTAAAAGTACTTAACTAAAACAAAAAGGATTGGGAGAATGAAGGCACAACTTCGACTTTCCTCCCAACTGTTTGGTTCTTTGTTCGGTGTATGTTTTCCCAACGAAACGTCATCCCCGAGTTGGGTATGAATCTACTCCCTAGTTGGTGAATCCACTTCCGAGTTGAGCATGAATCCACTAGAGATAGTGATTTTAAGAATTATCGTTACGAAACTTTAAACTCTTAGTTAAAAATTCTAAGTTGTCATCCACAATTATTCTAGGAGATATTAGGCTACCACCTTGTCATCAAAAATATACCAAATGAATTTCACCATAATTTTAATCATATTTACATAATATTCTACAAATTACAATCTTGATTATAAGATTATATATAAATAATTATGTCATTATTCAGAAATTTAATTCTTGTATATTATGGTGAGTAAAGGCGATGCCCCTCTTTTCCAAAACATATGTTAAGACAACAATATAATGTATATAAATATTAATTATATTAGAAGGGTTGCACCCTCAACCAACAAGACTGTGGTTCAACATAACATTCGATAATAAGGATATTGCGCAGATCTCCTTACTAGGGAGGGCCACAAGGTACCCATAACAACAGGTAATGGAAACTAAATGGACCTTTTCCCTTTTCTTGGATTTACATTTAAATATAAAGAACAATAAATATTTTTACAGACACGTGCCTTTTCTTCTTCTCTTCATATCGAAAGAGAAAGGAAAAATAAAACAAAAGAAATGCACACTCAATTCAAGGAAGACATCCTCACTTAAAAATGATGAATTCCAGAATAACTAAATTGACTTCCTCACTCAATAAAGGGTAAGCACATAAATACACTTACATCCTCCAAGAAAAATTGTGTTCCTACTTCTTATGAAGATCAAACAATAAGTATCGATCAAAATATTTCAAAGAAATAAAACATTAAGAGTTCAGTTGTGCAGTTCATACTTCCCAATATTTATAATAATAAAATAGTTTGTTTTCCCATTGCAAACTGTGTGACTATGTAATAATGTCTGTAAAACAGAGCTATAACTTTCCTCCCAAAGAACAAATTTTCCTTTAATTAATATAAAAAAAGAACATTTAATAAAATAAAATATATGATCAGGCTTCACCAGAAGCTGTTTTTTCCTTTTCTTCAACGCTTTAACTGTTATGACAACAATATAATACAACGGTTCCCCATCAAAGGCCGGTCTAAAAGGAATACAGAAAATCATGCAGTGAATGGTTCTCGTCGAGAGATGAAAAAAAACACACATTTTGTAGGCAATAACCATATGTATACAACTCAAGGCTAGTTAAAAAAAACAAGTCCCAGAAATAGCATAAAGAGTAAAAATAGACAATAAGAGAGTAATTCACGCCTTAACAATGAAGAATAAAGATAAATATCAATCATTTTCGAGAGAGGAACCTCCTTACACAATGTACTAAGTACACTAGATAAGAAAATATACAATGATGACTAAAATGAGAATATCTCCCTATATATAGGAGACAAAGGTGTACAATAAATAATAGTAGACACATTGATATACCCAAGCCAAAATAAATAATATGTAATGCACCACAATATAGGGGGTAATGTTTAGCACTATAGGGAGTAATACACCATCATTAAGGGCTTAACATGCCCCTCCTTTTCAAAAGTGTTGTCCTCAAGGCTGAAGTAGTTCTGGATGCTAATGTATAAATGACTCATCTTCCCATGTTGAATCTTCTGCGGGTAAGTTCTTTCATTTAATGAGATACTCTACAATTGATCAATTTTGAAGCTTTCTAGTTCTTATTTTAGTTATATCTTTAGGATCCAAGATTATTTTTCCTTCCCCATCAAGTTTTGGTAATATCGTTTGAACTAGTAGTTTTTCATAGATTACCTTCTTTAAATAGGAAACTTGAAAAATTGGATGGACTCATGTGAAGATGCAGGTAGTTCCAATTTGTAGGAGATACTACCAATCTTTTGTAACACCTTTTAGGCACCGTAATATTTAGGTGATAATTTATTATCCTTCTTGGTGTTCTTCAAGGACATCTGTTTGTACGATTGTAATATTAAAAACACCCAATCCCCCACATTCAAGCTTTGTCAACTGTTGTGTTGATCTTCTTGTTGTTTCATTAGCTTTTGTGCTAGATTCAGGTTGTCCTTTAAGAGTTGAATAAATTTTTGTTGATGCATCATGTGGTCTTTCATTGCTTGAACCTTAGAGGAGTCTCTGAGTGAAGATGTGATGGATGGTGGATGATAGCCATAAAGTACCATAAATGGGCTCATTTTTTTTATGTATGGAAGGAACTGTTATACTGACATTCTGCCAAGGGTAACCACTTGACCCGTTGTGTTTGTTTATTAGTAGCAAAACATTGAAGATACACTTCCAAAAAAGAAATTATGATATTTTTTTGTCCATCAGATTGAGGACGATAATATGAGCTATGAGTCGGTTGAGTATCCAAACAAGAAAATAATTCATTAGGGAAAATGGGATCCATGTCACTTAGTATAATATTTAGAGTACCATGTAGTTTTTGTATTATCTCCATAAAAGAATTGGTGACCATTCTTACTTTGGAGGGGTTAGATAGTACACAGAAGTGTGCATATATAGTAAGTCTATCAACAACCACCATGATGACACTATTTTTTTCAGACTTTGGTAAACCTGTGATAAAATCCATCGAGACCTTTGTCCACCTTTGACATGGAATTGAAAGTGGTTGTAGTAGACGAGGGGTCTTAATTGTTTCCACTTTATTTTGTTGGAAAACCAAACATTATGTCAAAAAAATTTGAACATAAGCTTTAAGACCATCCCAAAAAAAATCTTTACTTACCCTATGGTAGGTTTTAAGAAACCTAAGAGCCCTTCTATCGCTGAGGAGTAGAATTCAAAAAGTACCTTTTGCTTGAGTTGGGAACTCTTACCAAGATATAAGCAGTCCTTATAGAAAGTCATCTTTCCACCTAAATGTATTAGAGGCACTTGGATTGTGCTGCAACTTTTGAATAAATGTCCATATTTCTTCGTCATTTTACCATTAGGTCCCTTTCTTTGGCTATTCAATCTGGATGGATAATCAAGATAACATAGAGTAATGCTTCAACATCATCATCTTTAGTGGAGAGTGCATCTGCCAAAACATTTTTCTTCCCCTCTTTGTAGAAGCAACGAAATGTCCTTCACAGTTGCGGGATTGAATGGCTCTTCTTCAAACCCTGGCAAGTTTGAAACCCTAATAGTTATCAGTGGTGTCGTAACCAAACGACCAAATCTCATTGAATCCGACTCGGACAATATTGTGGGTTGAGCGCAGGGAATGTACGTGAATACAAACCCTGCCAATGGGCTAGATCTTTTATTGGTTTTCAGGCTCATATTTCACAATATAGAGGAAACACTCATGAGATCCACGTAACCAACAGGTTCAATCACACTCTGAGCGTGTATGCCGTGGTTGGAGGAACTGGCAAGTTCATATTTGCTCGTGGATATGCAGTTGGTTCAACAGAATCCACATCCGGCAAGAATGCTGTTCTTAAATTCAATACTACCTTTCGTAGAGATTAACTGTTATCAGCTTGCTTGCATGTAGGGTCACCTGTTAGCTAGCTTCCACCCTTTTGTTAGGGCCATAATAATGCACGTTGTTCGAGGCCAGCGGGAATTCCTGTTCCCTGTTTTGTTTTTTCTTGTGTTTTCGTTTTTTGAGTCAGAATTAAAATGTTCAAATTTATTAATATCCAAAAAAATTTAAAGTAGAAATGTTGATGAAATGTATAATCCAATGTTTATGGTTTTAGTTTATCTAATTTATGTTGTTTTATATATATGCAATTCTATATAATTTAAATTTGATTTTAAGAGGAAATGTTATTTTTAATAATACTTTATTAATTTGTATAAAAGACAAGTGTCAACTTTAAGATGACCAGTGAATGAGTTACACATCTCTTCTCTACTGAAGTGTAGAATGCACCTTTTCTATGCAATAAAAACTAGGCATTTGATATATGAAGTTTTGTTTTATGGTTGGTTATGATACTGGCCAATAAAAATATATACTTATGAAATAATTCTATACAATCTGCTTGGTAGTTCATAATCCATAAACTTTGAACGCGTCATATTGAGCTTTAATTTATTTCATTATGTCTTAAAAGTTACATGCTTAACTAATTCAAAATAGTTTAAGGTTTTTATTTTAAAACATTGCTTACTTATATATGATGATAACAATCAATTTGTTTATATGTCAATAACTTTACTTTAAGTGATATTATATTGTAAGTATTAACTACCAAGTTCTATAAATAAATTGTATTTTAAATTGTATTTTAAGTAGGTTTATATTATAATTAATTAAATTTTATATGGCATATACTTATATGCATGACATAGGTAATTAATATTCTAATAACTTTAAGTTAAATTTTCAATTTTGTAACTTAAAATATTACACTTTAATGGTAAGGTCTTATATCATATTTCGTTTATCATTAATATAACAATTTTAATGTTTTGAGAGCTTTTTTTTTAATTGATAATATTTTTTTATTAAATTTTAAAATTTGGAGGAAAATAACTAAAAAAAAACTAAATGTAATTGATTTTATTATATAAGTAAATGTAATATCTTAAATCTTTGACTTGACACTTATGGGCCTAAGCCCCATTGCATAGGATGTTTCTTTGATATTTTATTTTGTATATTGGACATAAGACCCCACTGCACATAAGAATGATGATTTGTTTGATATATTGGGTGTAAGCCAAATGCATATGTTTTATTTATATGATTTCATGTTTTACACGTGGACCCTGAAGCACATAATTGATGAGATGTTTGTGTTGAGTGCAAGCTGTGAAGCACATGAGTATTTCATGTTAGTGTTGAGCAAGAAGTTCTGGAGCACTTGAGTATTTCATGTTTGTGTTGAGCTAGAAGCTCTGCAACACATAATTATTTGATGTTTGTGTTGAGCGAGAGGCTCTAGAGCACTTGAGTATTTTTAATGTTTGTGTTGAGTGAGAGGCTCTCAAGCACATGAGTTATGAAATCTTTGTGTTGAGCAGGAAGCTTTGAAGCACATGAAAATATCAGAATTGGAATTGTTGGGCGTAACCTGCGAAGCATTCCAAGTTGATGTTGAGCATACGCTCTAGAACATTGGATCATTGGCCATTGTATCCGTAGGTGTATCCTACAAATACATCCTAGCATTAGTGTTGAGTGAGGAGCTCTAGAATCGCACTAAGTTTGTAACTCCTTGTTTCTTAGCGTTGAGTATGGGCTTTGGATTAACAATGGGAGTTAATGAAAAATTAATATGTTGAGTGAAAACGACTCTCATAAAACATTGATCGCATTTTACTTATTTTTAAGTGTTTCAATGAAATTTTCAATTTCTGTATCTCATCAAGTACTGAAGAACTACTATGTTAAATGAGGTAATCCAACATGCAAGGAGGTTTAGAGTTGCCTAACCTAGTTGACCTAACGCCTACGTGAATGCCTTAATAAATAAGTGACTATAAGCTAAAAAGAAAAGTGTCATGTGATTATGGATCATGTTATATGATACCTAAAGTAAAAATGTTAACAATAATATATAAATATATAGTTTATACATAATGTGAATAAAAGAGTAAGCATAGGTAATAATACTCGTAATTATGACTAATAATGAAAGGATCTATATATTATTATTAATAATATTAATTAAATACGAAATACCTAAAAGAGTCAAAGTAGGAACTAGTCAAAAGTTCATAAGTTAAACTTAAATAAATATTAAATTTACCTAAATTAAGTGAAAAGGGTTATTTGAAGAAAAAAATGATTCTTGATTTAATTGTCAAGAATCTGTCTATAAAGACCCAAGCCAAATGTAATGTCCCCCTTTGTATACCCTAAATATGGGTCTTGATGAATGTATAACAAACTCGTTTTCTGGTGAGGAGCTCAAGGCCAAGGCCCCAACAGTAAAACTCTGTAATTAATACTATCTAAGTTCTTAGGTTGAATACTCAGGAAACATAAGTCATTGACATAGCCTAACGACTAACAACTAAGCCCACAAGGGCTAAAAATGAACAATTAAAAGAACCATGATTAATACCTTAGTCGCATGTATCTTTTGGTCTATGGCAGTCCTAGTTCTTCCCCATTAGGGTTTCCTACTACGCTGAGACATTCCCAACTAGGATATCCTATCCTAGTCACCTAATCCTTTTCCAATTAACCCGAGTTAGAGGGAGTTACAAGAATTTTTGTGACTTAAAGGAATCAAGTAGCCAAAAAAATACAAAAGTGAAGCCAACCTAATTTTTATGGTTGAAAGGTCCATAGGTCATGGCCACCTAAAATATCAAAATTAAGGTATCATCTTCGGCATATCTCGCTTAATGATTAAAAGGCGATAAACCGTCACGCCTAAACAAAATATATATAAATGGACAAATTTGCCGTAGGCTAGATGCTTGATATAAAGCATGAAGAGCTGGTGTTGCTAATGAAGAAGTTTTGTTCCCTTTGGGAAAAAGAAAGAAAACCCAGACTTCTCATTTATGAGTTAAAGGGTGGGTAACCGGCTGACTTATGGGCCTACGCCAGTATAATTACTTATGTCTGATATTCCTAAAAAACGGTCCCGTTGGAATAGGCATGCGAATTAATTTAAGAAAAAAAACAATGAAGGCATATTAAGGTTGCCAACGGCTATCAAGCCGGGGAGAGACCCATCTCTGCCTCTAAAAGGGGGAGTTTTTGCGTTGGTAGAGAAAGCATCCAGGAATATTGGGGCCGGTTCCTATCTGTGGCTTTGGGGAAGCAGGAAGTTGATGAGCTTCAGGCCATGGCTCTGCTCACTCATACCTAATTTTACAAGTTTTCCAAACACCTGCGCTTGCAAAAGCTGGCCCGTGCATATTTGACTACGACAAGAGTAAAGCATTTTAACGGAGTGGAGATACTGCAGACATTCTTCATTGAGTCCGCATGAATAGTGAAACAGGTATTAATCTTTCATTAACACTGCAATTGGCTGATTGTTACCTTTTGTGCATTTTGCTAATTACGTTCGTACCGAGTTCTGCATAAACGCCTAAATCTCATTTAGGGATTAGTGGATACTGATTTGTTACCTTTTGTGTGTTTTGCTAATTAAGTTCATACCGAGTTCTGCATAAACACCTAAATCTCATTTAGGGATTAGTGGATATTGATTTCGTTTTACCAGATATTGCATGTTTCTTGACTGAAACCTTTCGCTGTGATTCAGGATCTTTTACGCATCTAGGTATAAACTAAACAATAAGTATACAATCCTTTTATTTTCCAAACCTGGTTGAATGAAATGGGCGGTGGTCTCACGTTTAGCGTTGACCCTTTTCCAATGCCACTGCCAACTCCAAAATGCAGAAGGACATAATTTTAACGACATTGATAAAAATGTTGTCCTTTTTTTAACTCATACTTCAGTGGCTATGATTCGTTTCCTTTGTTGATGAATTCGTTGTTTGTGGAGGTGTCTCTCTTTTGTGTCTCTGATATTTTTTCATTGGGCCAGTCGCCTTGTAGCTATTTGCAGAACCATGAGAGTGGGTTGATCTCGCCCGTGTTGGGACTCAAGACCTTTGTGCTTAAGGATTAACATAATATTTTATTGCTATCAGTTAGGCATCGCTTCTCTGGAAATGGGATTATGACAATACCTAACATGATTTTTTCTCCTGAGACAACCCTCTGGCTCCATGAGAACCCTGGCCTTGTTTGAGCCAATCACCCGCATTAATAGATCTGAGAAAGCCTGTCTTAGTAGATTCCTTATACTGGTGTGAACCACGCCCAAGGAGTAACGGTTTCTTTTTATCAAAGCACCCTACCGACCACATTATGAGTGTCCCCAACACGTTGTCACATTGAATCAATTGCTACATGATCTGGTGACAGCGGACGAGTTATAAATATCTGAGGCAGAAATTGTGGATTTCATTATTTAATAAACTGAATGCTTTGGAAAAGAGAAGAACAGAAATGTATACCTCCTCAATAACCATCTTATATGACAAAGGCCATAAATGGATTTGTATGATACAGATTAACCTCTGGGACACTTCCCACTTCGTTTGCAAACTCTTCCTGGCAAATGAATTTCTCAAGTGGCATGCATATCATAAATGCAGAGACTTTCTGCTAGTAAATGATTCTCAGTGTTGTCACTTTATAGATACTAAGATATCTAACAGATCACCTTTTTCATACTTCAATCTAAGTTATGCTTAATACCATAAAATAAAAAGGGAAATCCAGGTTAGTACCTGTAGAGTATTAAGGTCAAATAATGTGGCACCAATACCGGGTCCAACACCAGAAAGAATGTTAGAAGGATTTTTAAGCTGAACCAAGAACCCAACCGTAATCGAATGGCCATTACATCACCTGTCCCAATATTTGTGGTTGAAGCAAACTCGTGACAGGCTGTCAAAGTGCCCAATGGGGATGTTTAGTTGCAAGAGGCTCTCTACGAAGAGTCTTGTGGTAAGGTAAAATGGCCATGGATTAGCCGTGACTTTGTATGTAATCTTATTGATAAAGAAATAAATTAGCTAATTTGGTGGACGTAGCCTCGTGGACGAGGTGAACCACGTGAATATGGTTTTCTTCTTTGGATTATTATGTTGTGCATGTTTTCTTTCTTTCATAATGATGATGATTATATAAAGGCTTAATGGTGGAAAAAGTTTAATAAACATGTTTTGCAGACACCTAAATCGCAAGCACAATCCTTAATGCATTAAGCTACGTAGCATTACTTTTACAAGGTTGTCAGATTGTATTTTGAAAGCAGAATATGCTTTTTTGAGATGGCATATGGGTCTACATTGTATATGGATAGCATAGGTGGGAATGGTATTGTCTTCCAAGAGATGATAAAACCTGAAGAATTGATAAAAGGGGTAAATGTTTGAAAGTTTGTCCACAAATTTTGATTACATACATGTGTATGTTGTAAGTAATTAACAATGTTTGCAGGTATATCCCCACGGCTAAATCCAAACTCACAGCAATTTTTTTGGTTAAGTTAGAATTTTCCATAAGTGCTTCGGTAGTACTTGAAATACTTGAGAATGGGAATTGGGGGTTGTTACATGCATCGTGATGCTTATTTTTAGAAGTCTATTTGGCATGGTTAATAACATAATGGATACTAGAATTTCGAATACTTACATGCTCTATATGTTTCCGAAACAGGGTATGTAAATGTTTGCTTCACTGAGGTTAAGTATGTTTTAAAAGATCATGGGAGTATGCTCTCTAAACTAATGCACTTAAGTATTTTGTCTTCGGGGAATTACGTAATCATGTGAACACTAGCAGGCATATTATGCATGTTCTGTTTATGTTGCTTAGTTAATTGGATGTTGATCTGAACATTCGGTTCCTGTTGGAGGAGGATGGATGTAACTCGTCAAAGATCGCTTACCGTGAGTGTAGTTTAGATATTATCAGTTGATTGGAAATATTTCATTGAACTTATTTCATTGAAGCATCATGTAAGGCTTGGAAATAAAATTTTCAACTCGTTTTGTAGTAACAGTGGAAAACAAGAGAGAAGAAAAGAAAAAAAAGAAAAAAATTATTACTCCCATTCACACATAATGGGATCAAGGTACATGGGGTTTGTTAAACCAAAGAGAGGCTTGGGGATCTTTTTATTATTTCATGATTCTACCTGATTATTGTCAAGAGAGTTCTTGGAGAGCATTTTTCCCAAGAGGAACAGAAAACTGATACAGAACATGTTATCGTATATAGGAAATCCATATCTTAGGATATCTAAGCTACTTGCATGTTGGAACCAGCTCGGGGGGATCTGGATTGAAACCAGGAATGGTTTCGGGTCATGATTGGGTGGAATGTGGTAATTCCCAAGTTTTTTGGTTAACTGAACAGACGTCAGAATTGTCAATGTCCTTGTTAATGCTGTGTGGTTGAGTGTGCAAGGTTTCTAACCATTAAAATAGCTTCAACTTGCAAGTATGAGGTTTCTTTATCTTCTTATTTTTTATACAAGTTTTCTTATTAAATGAAGGGATTAAGTTCTAGAAGGATAAATAGTATTTGTTTGTCATAGCGAGGTTATTTTGTTTACATAAACTTAAAAGAAGCTAGGCTTATTTTAGTCTACATGTTAATACAAACCCTAGATATAAATATTTTGTTACAGGAATATTTTGTTTACTTAAACACGATGGCCTAGCTAGGAAAATATAGATTAGATTTCTTACTATTTAGATAGTCATATATCTTTTTATCAGCTTTCAAAACTATAGGAAAATATATGGTCTTTATTATTTCTGCATTACTCCTTCATCATTCATATTTTAAAGTCAAGTCTTATATAAGTGTGTATTCTTTCTACCAGAACCTAGAGTATTTAGGTTGGCTAGATTTCTTATCATTGTCAAACATATATACAAAACTAAAACAGAGTTTATAAACTAATAAAACTATCAACCGAAGAACTAATTAAAATCTACAAAAACGAAATTATCACCATTAAAATCCAACTCTACATCTCTCATTGCTGGAAGATTACATATTCCCAACATGCTTATTATTTCAACCATCGAAACTATTATATCTAACTGTAGCATAAACATTGTGCATAAAGCATAAATTCAATATGATTTCTATGTTGAATCTTAAACAATTATAGCATAAATACGAGAAAAAAATGTAACATAATTAAACACTAATCCTATAATAAACATAACGAAGATCAAGCTTAAACAAACCCCATACATTATTTTCATTATAAAAACCTCTACATAAAATACCAACCATCGAGACTTGTTAAGATATCTATACTATTTTATAAACCAAAACTAAGAATCCATTACATACATTGAATGTAAACCAAATTATTAAACAACTTATCCATTTAAGAAACCCACGATCAACTCATGTCAGCATCATTGCCAAAACAAAAATATACACGCACTATTGAAACACTAGTCCACGCGTTAGACATCCTAGGATCAAATCCTATAGGCTTACATTATTTATGAAATGAAAACCAAATCAAACACATTCCCAGGAATCGAATCCCGGGGGGATTGATTCTAAAATTCCAACGTTGTAAAGCCATAAAGGGTCTGCATTACGGGCTTCCCTTAAAATATTCCACATAAACCAAAAATTTCCACCAATTATAAATTATGCTAGCAGAACCAAACACATAGAGTAACATCCAACAACTATTCATTGGATGTGTATTCGCATGAGGGCTATGTCGTAGCTACCAATATCACGAGCGTAAACCCAAGCCATAAAACTATAATTTAAATTGCTACACTGTCACGACTCTAAACAACATAAAACAATAAAATATGTATGTTGTGTTTCCATACCAAGGCCAAGCGAGGATCATGGCTGTGAGGTGAAACCTCGCCATAACAAACATTAAATCCAAAACCAAAACAATGTTAAATATAAAGAAGAAATTAATAAACCCTATTGTCAATGTTGTTACATCCACGACATCAACAAAAATATGCAGCAGTATGACAAGCTAATGGTCGTAGCAATAATAAACCCTAGTCACGATAAATAAACCATACATTCCACAATTTACAAATAAAATGCACACAGTCACGATTCCACATAGTGCCATTGCAAGAAATGGCACTGTCGTGCCATAGTTATCAGACCTTATAAAATCAAAACATAGAGTTCTCCATTAATATAACAAACCATACCATTAAGACACAAAATCAAAATCTAATATAGAGCTGAGTCTTCGTTGGACAGACATGACTCAAAGTCTCCACACTTAAAACCGTCATCGAAATAGTATTTACAAACAAATCTCTTGGATGCCCAATATATCAAGGGACCCAAATATTTGAACCCATAACCAAAACAAATACCACGTTAACCCTTTCAACATAGAGCTCAACACTCTGTTACTCATGCACGCAGAGATAAAAAGGCCTATGCTTTCACAGGGCTTACCCATTGAAGGGTAGCACAGATAGTCCAGAGAGCCACCAACGAGCCACAAAACAAATCCACCCATGTCACATGCAAAACAAAACGCAGATCCTTTAGAAATATGCTAAAACTCAAATTGAAGAAAAAGAACGAAACCACGATACAAAACCAGACTTACTAGCATACCTATTCAATGCAGGACGAGTCTGTTACTCCACGCAGTGTAAACCTTGGAGATCCAAAACCATGCAGACAACCAAAAGTAGAGCCAAATGAATCCCAACAATGACCAGACCAGCGCTTAGGACTCATTTTCCCCTTTACCCAAGGAGCCATAAATGTGCCACCCTGGTTCCCACCATCAACGTGATTTTTACCCACCTATCTATAGTCAAAACCACAACGTTTGTGCAATTTCACTAAAAACCCATCAAAACCCTCTTGGGTATAGTTAGGCCATAGCTTCAAGGCATCTAAAATATGCCATGAAAGGTTTTCACATAAACCATGGTATTTCGAAAGGCTTACCATAATGTTTTCCAAGTTTTACAATTTAAGCCTTAAACCCTAGGCGTTACACATTTCAATTTACATGTTATAAACTAAATATCAAAGGGATAAAATTATCATAACCTCAAACCATAAAAATAATGTCAACCATGAAGATGGAGGTCATACAACACCAACTCTGCGTAAACAAAGGAAGTAGGAACGATTAGGCCAAAATTTTAGTCCTTTTATCTCCGATATGCATAGGATAGTATAGCGTAGTTAGCATGTCGTACGATGTTACATTTAGTTGTCATAGATAGACTTCGTCAATGAGGTAACCTGCAAAAAAAGGGCAAGTTTACATTAGTTCGCAATGAACTAAGTAAACCCCATAAAAGCAGGAGGAACCATTTACCTCTTTGAGTGGTCCCTTAAGGGATACAAATCCCACCACTCCACCCCTTGACAGTTTAAAGGTGATTCAAAAAATTTCATAAACAAAACCATAGACAAAGTACAAAATAGATAACCATGAAGTAATACATAACTGAACGAGCATACACAAATGTATGATAAATAGTAAATACTAGCAGAGTAATCATTTAACGAGTTCGAGTAATATAAACATAGTTCATAATTACATCAGCATCACATAGTAAAATACATAGAAAGGCAAAGGCAACTTATGACACTTTGACCTAGTAAACAATGACAAACATATTCCACAAAAGATGAATTAATGTCCATGATAGGTAGTATTTAACTAGCCTACAATTCTTTTCTTCGAATTTTGGGGACATTACAGTAAAATAATTAATGTTTTATTCTCCTATCTTATATTATAATAATATTGTAACCTACCCAATTTCCTTATCTAAATAAATGAGGTAAACAAAAATTATATTCACCTAAACATCAATTGATTAGTCATATAACATAATAGATCCATTATAAAATCATAACATACTCTTAGAAAGTATTAAACTTTGTTCTTTATAACAATTTATTGAGCAAGGATACAAGACTACCTTAACCTTCTATATGAGGTTCTATATGAGGTCCCCATACACTATGTATTAGTATTTACTTGTTATAAAAGGTTATGTCATGGATTAGTAAACAATCACAAGTATAATGTAAACCATTAAAGCATGGCATTTATAACAAAGTGATATTTTCACAACAAGGATGGAAATGAACTTATTGATTATTCATTAATAGAATATTCTTTTAAATTTTCCCCATACATGGTGTGGCTAAAGCAGTCCTATGATCAATCATTATACCAAAATCGCATATTAATGCCTACCAAGAAAAGGAATCGTATACATTTACAAGAATTATTTTTCTACCAAAGCGTTATAAATAGATCAATACAACCTTTCAAATAATATAATGGCTTAAAAGAACTTAACTAAAAGAAATAATAGATTGAGCTAATGAAGGCATGACTTCGACTTTCCTCCCAACTGTTATGTTCTCTGTTCGGCGTATATTTTCCCACCGAAAATCCATCCCCGAGCTGGGCATGAATCTACTCCCGAGTTGGTCATGAATCCACTTTAGAGTTGAGCATGAATCCACTAGGGATAGATATTTTAAGAATTATCATTACCAAACTTTTAAACCTTTAGTTGGAAATTCTAAGTTGTCATCCACAATTATTCTAGGGGATATTAGGCTACCACCTTGCCATCAAACATATACCGAATGAATTTCGCCATAATTTTAATTATATTTATTCATACTTGCATAATAGTCTACCTATTACAATCTTAAGATTATATATAAATAATTATGTCATTATTCAAAAATTTAATTCGTGTATATGATGGTGACTAAAGGCGATGCCCCTCTTTTCCAAAACATATGTTAAGACAGCAATATAGTATATATAAATATTAATTATATTAGAATGGTTGCGCACTGAAATAACAAGACTGTGGTTAAACATAACATTCAATAATAAGGATATTGTGCAAATCTCCTTACTAGGGAGGGCCACAAGGTACCCATAACAACAGGTAATGGAAACTAAACTCTGAACGTCTACATATAACTAAATTTCTGAACGTCTACATATAACTAAATTTCTTATGCCTTTGGTATGAACAAGAGAGTATCAATTAATTTTTTACGGAGACTCAAATCAATGGTTTTGCTTATCATACAAGTCCATGGAGATGACTTTATAGAATAATTTCAAACTTAATTCCACATGCAGATGTTTGTATACATGATATTTGCATTTTGTCAATCAAATGTTGGTGATGTGAGTGAAATGTCTTGGGTACATTTTAGACACTGGATTTCCTTGTAACTTCAATCAAATAATGGAAGAAGATTATTTACTCCCAACATTTAAAGACAAGGTTCTTTAACCAATAGAACGTGTCTTTTTTATAAAAATGATTGTTTTAGTCATTTCATTCAGTCTAAAAAATATGGTTTATACTCACTAGGGTAAAACTAAACTCGAATAAACATTTTAGGACCAGTTAGCATTCCTAAAGTAAGATCAGGAGATGGTTCCTTCATTTCTGGACTTTCCAGAGCTTGATCATATTTATTGCTTAGTTTTTCATCTGACGATTGATCTCTCTCAATCTGTATGATTTTAACCATACTCTTCAAATCTTCAATTTGTGTTACTAGGCTTCTGAGTTGCTGCTGCTTTTCTTTGATTTGCAGTCGAAGCATTTGTTCTTTATCTTTTCTATAACACTGACTACTTTCATGACCATTTGGGTAGCTTCTATAGAGTTCGGCGGGATTATACTGGGCAGGATTTACCTTACTTTTGCCTTTATCTTGCTCAAGCATTTTGAGCAATCTCTTCTTTTAATCTTTCAAAGATGCTCTTAACATATATTCAAAGGCAGGAATTTCAGACAATTGCAAATCTATAGCTGCGATTTATTTTTCAATGTTTTGAGGCAATTTTACAGAAAACATATACAGCGAGAAATCATACTCTAGTGGCTCGAACCCTCCCAAATTTGGTTCGGTATCGAAATCTGAAGAGGAAGAATAAGAACCAAATTTCTTAAGAGCAGCAATGTCGTTATCGAACTCAGAGTCATCAAATGCAGTTGATGCAACAAAAGGTAAGAAGATTATTTCACCAGAGGGTGTCTTGGTGTCTGAACTAGAATGTAGATCCCACCATCGAGGATCTAACTGAGCACACAAGGCAGCAATCCTTGGTTCTGACTTCTTTTTCAGACATTTATTTTCCTAGTGGCCCTTCTAGCCATAGATGAAGCATGTTTCTTTATCATTTTTGTCTGTTCTTCTTTTAACAAACTTCTTATGAGGTTGTTTGCTATATTTCTTGCAAACCTGATATTCATGCTTTCTTTTATGCTTATAGGGCTTCCTTGAATACAAATGATATCTAGGAGCACTAGAATAAAAGCCTTTTTTATGTTTGGATTTATGACATTTTCAATATTTTTATAGATGACCTCTATTGCATGCACCACATCCCCAATCTGGGATCTTTGCAACACTCTTACAAAAGGATGATGAATACATACTTTGATGACACTTGAAGTCTTTACTGACTCTTTTCTCCAAGCAGTGCTCTTGCCATGTCTCTAGTATGTAACTATGTAACTGGGCTAGAGAGAGGCCTTGATAATTTATATTCTTATCTTTCATATATTGTTCCACAACATCTATAACATGACCAGGGAAAATTTTGATATAATGCTTTAAATAAGCAAGATCTCCTAACTTTCTGGAGGAAATCAAGAGCTGTTGCATATAACTGAAATATTCTTCACTCTGTGCAAGATTACATAATCGAGCTGACATAAATAGAGAAGCAAGATGTTCACAATCTTCTCTTCCATCGGGTCCATAGAAATCTTTCCCTAATGCTTTGAGTATCTGCTGATCAGCATCCTCAGCAGAGAGCATTTCATTTCTGGCTTCTTGTGCGAGCCATCTCCACCACTCATTAGCAAGTCCTGAAAGACTTGCGATTATTTGTCCAGCCAGTTGTTGACCTGTAAGGGTATTATCTTGAGTTGTTTTGTAAAGGGTCTATTGTCCTAGCATTTGTATTGCAGTCTCAATATCATTTTGAGATTGACACTGGATATTTAAGACATGTTGGTTAGGCATTTGGGACAATAGATTGTTCATGGTGTTAATTCCAAATTGGAATCTTGGGTTTGGAGCTTTTGATGCTTCAGGAATCTGGAGGTCAAAGGTATTTTCACAAGGAGGTGAATTATGGATGGGTGAAGACTCTGCCCTATCATAATCGGACATCATATTCAAATATTTAGTTTCTAAGCCATGAGGAAAAGTTTTAAAGTGACCAATCCATTCCTTGATTTCGTCACATTCTTCTTCATCTCTTCCAAAATTGAATTCCGGTTTCTCATCCTCTGAAATACTTAGCATGCTAAAAGAAATACTTCGATGATTCTTATTTTCTTTCTTTGGGATTTCTTTTCTTTTATGAACTTGTGATGCTAAGGCAAAGACTGAGGGACTAACACCTAGGCCTTTCTTTTTCAGCTCTTGAGTTTGGGTCAAAAGCTCTTCTAACTTGGCCAATCTTCTCTCAGTTTTATCTACAGCTTTTTCCACTACCTCTTTCATCTATGCGGAATATTTTAAGATATGGTCTAACAATTTAACAATCTAAGAGATGATCTAATAATTGTTTGGTAAATTTGCAACAGTCGTTTGGCATTGG
Source organism: Pseudotsuga menziesii (assembly GCA_001517045.1). Lineage (NCBI taxonomy): Eukaryota > Viridiplantae > Streptophyta > Pinopsida > Pinales > Pinaceae > Pseudotsuga > Pseudotsuga menziesii. Next base: position 19,136 of record LPNX010151137.1, on the reverse strand, counting down.
CAATGCTCAGAAACTCATAAATTATTGTTTGTATGTGTTTCCCTTGGCTTTTGTTACGTTTTTTTATTTCTAGTACTGAGATAACTATGTGTACATCCTTTTGCTGGCATCTGCACTGATTGAGGAATGGAAATGGGCCTAGACTTGCTTGATAAACCTACTGTGTGAAGGCACCTCATAGACCAACCTAGAAGGTTGGGTTCCTTCTTTGCATGCCTTCAATAGCATTGGAAGGGAATGCATGGCCTGAGGGACTGTGTAGCAGAGAAGGGGATGCTTCCTTGTGTTGGGTGTGTAAGTGTTTAAAGGTCAGGATAGATCTTGTGTGGGTGATCATAGCTCTGGATTGAGCTCACTAGATTAGCAGTCAACTTTTCCACTTCCTTGGCAGCCTAATAAACCCAACTGTGTTGGCTTGGTTGAAGTTTATTATA
>LPNX010151137.1:7255-18101 GCA_001517045.1 Pseudotsuga menziesii | reverse complement strand
AATGAAATGAAGTGTTATTTCCACTGCATATTTGTTTCTATGGTTATTTGTGTATTTTGTTGCTTTCCTGCATAAATCCGGATCAGTGGTATCAGAGCAATCTACTCTTTCTCGATCCTTCTTTGCATGTCCCCAACTAGGGCGGGGTATAAAGAATTAGGGCTCGATCTGGTTGAAACTTTGCAAGATCAGCCTCATAAATATCGACAACCACCCATGGGGGATGAAAAGAAATATGAGGGCGCAGAAGATCCTATCAAAATGTTGCTCGAGGAGGCCCTTGAAAAAAAAAGGAACGCGATGATGGATAACTTCACCTAGATCCTTTAGCGACTTCCCATTGGCGGCGCATCTGCATCTAGCAGCCACTCTGGAGGTGCAACCCCTTTTAACGTACAAGTAAACTTCGACATTCCCATATTTGATGGTTGAATCTATTAGAAGGATATTTCTCGGTTCATGACTTTTCTGACCGGGAAAAGATTACTTTTTCTCTACTCAAAGCGGCCCCCCATGTCAAGGACTAGTGGGAAACCTACTGTGAGAGAAAGGATCAAGAGGAACCCTCTCTGTTATCAGCCGTACCCACTTGGAATTCTTTCCAATATGCCATAAACGGACAATATTATCCGGTGGGGAGCTATGAGGACAAGTACATCCAATGGACTACACTATGGCAGCAAAGAGATCAAGATGTGCATGAGCTGACAATTATGTTCCAAAGCCTATGCACCAAGTTGGGTATCAAATATTTAGAGAAACATTTGGTGTTGAAGGACCACAATTGTATGCACATATACATTCAGGAGGAAATGGAGTTCCTTGACATCTCCTTGCTTGGTACGGCATATCGGTACGCTGCCAAAATTGAGGAAAAATTCAAACAAAAAAAGCGAGACTTTGGATCTATGAATCAGAAGCAAGGGAAAGGTGCCCCCAAACCGCAGAACCAAGGACACATCCAAGGCATGGAGACTCAAGAAAAATTTCCAAAGCCGCAAGCAAAGAGCAACACTGCAAAGCTGAAGAAGGAAGCGAGAAAGTGGTGCGAGTTCCATAAGAGCCCCACTCACAACACAAGTGAGTGTCGGGATAAGCAGTCACTAGTGGCCGAGATAAAGGCTTTTGAATCAGATGCATACTCTAACACTGAATCAAAACCCAAGAAGGGGAATGACAGAGGGAATAATATTATCGATGCAGAGCCCAACGCCACTGTTGCCACCACAAATATCCAAAAGGAAGAACTAGAATAATCAGAGGAGGAGGAGCATCTTTTCCATTCCCAGATGTGGGTAAAGGGTTCCCCGCTACAGTGGGAGCCAAAAGAACCTAATTTCAGCAGAGGTCGTGAAGTGGTTAGGTTTGTCGACCACAGCACACCCGTAGCCGTACACCATCGGGTGACTTCACCAAAGACGAGATCTCCGCGTCAACCAGCAGTGCCAACTTCCCTATAGAATCAAGCCCTTCACCGATGAGGTATTATGTGATATTGCTCCTCTTGATGTTTGTGATGTATTATTAGGTCAACCATACTTATGGAAGCGACATGCTATGTATGAGTCCCGGCCTCGCGCTGTTATTATTACATTGGAAAATAATTTTTACAGAATACCAGAGGTACCACCCCCTGCCACTATCTCTTTGGTTACTGCAAAAAAATGCAGTAAGCTCATTTCCAAAATCAGGAAGTTTGTTTTCTTGATGATCCACCCTCATGGCAATAATATGATCATTGCCACAACCTCCAGACAAGGCCCCTCCGCATGACAACAACAAATGGACAAGGTCATGGAGGAGTACCGGGACATATTCACCTCACCCACTAGGGTGCCTCTCCACTGTCAGGTCAAGCACCCCATCGATTTGACCCCAGGTGCGTCACTGCCCAATGGACCAATCTATTGTCGTTATGTTCTAGAGAATGATGAAATCAAGAGGCAAATTCAAGAGCTATTGCAGAAGGGTCACATTCAGCCAAGTTCATCGCCCTGTGGGAACTCGATCGTGTTGGTACAGAAGAAGGATGGGACTTGGAGACTTTGTATTGACTATTGGGCGCTGAACAAGATCACTATCTGGAATAGGTACCCGATCCCATGGATTGATGACCTCTTGGACCAGCTTAAAGGGGCGAAATATTTTAGCAATATCGACTTAAAGTATGGGTATCACTAGGTATCGATCGAATCGACCGATGTGTGGAAGACTGCCTTCAAATCCAAGGAGGGCCTTTTCGAATTGTTGGTCATGCCTTTCGGGATGACGAATGCTCCTGCAACCTTCATGAGACTGATGGACAACATCTTGTGGCCATTCACCAACTCATTTGTAGTAGTGTACTTGGATGACATCTCGATCTTCAGCCAGACTTGGGAAGAGCACCTCCACCACATCCAACATGTCCTCCAAACATTGTGACAGCACAAGTTGTGTGCCAATTTGGACAAGTGCACTTTTGGCATGACCCAAGTTCAATATCTGGGATACATTATTGATGACTGTGGGGTACATGTGGATCCAACCAAGATCCAAGTCATTCGGGATTGGCCAGCCCCAACTACTCTAACAGAACTTCCCAGCTTTCTAGGCCTTGCCAATTTCTACCGGAGGTTCATGTTGAGATTCTCTCATATCACTTGGCCCTTAAGTCAAGTCACCAAGGGAGGAGTGAAAGAAAAATTCTTTTGGTCGGAAACTCAACAGAAGGCGTTTGCAGAATTGAAACATCGCCCATGTTGTTCCCTAGTGCTCACATTACCAGACTTGCAACAACCATTTGAGATCGAGACAGATGCCTCTGACTATGCTATTGGGGCAGTCCTTACTCAACAAGGGCATACAGTGGCATATCATAGTGAGAGACTATTCGACACTGTCTGAAAATATCCCACTTATGACAAAGAGATGTATTCCATTGTACAGGCTTGTCGACAATGGAAGCATTACATTTTGGGGAAGGAAACGATCATCCGCATAGACCACCGACCCCTGCAGTTCATGCAGACACAAGGGAGGTTACAGAACGATCACCATTAGAAGTGGTCCACATATCTACAATAGTTTCATTTGAACATCAAGTACAAGAAGGGAAGCACCAATAATGTTGCAGACTGCCTTAGCCAAAGACCGACCGTGGCGATAACGACCATGCTCAACTCTTGTGGGCATGAGACTTCTGATTGGCCGCTTCTCTACAAGAGCGGTCCAAGAATTTAGCCACACATACTAGACGCTCTTGGAGGGAAACCAAGTTCCAAAATTTCACCTCCAGGATGTACTACTGTGTCACATGGGACACCTTTGTGTTCCTTCAAGCGAGCGTGCCAAGATGATTTGGGAAGCGCACTACAGTCGGGTCACTGGGAATTTCGGGGTCGAGAAAATAGTGGCAATACTGCAGAAGTATTTCTATTGGCCAAACCTTTGACAGGACGTTGGGAAGTACATCCGATCCTGCACTTCCTGCGTCATTGTCAAACCATCCATCAAGAAGCAAGGCCTCTATACTGTGTTTCCTACCCCTAGTCGACCTTAGGAATCCATCTCCATGGATTACATGTCAGGCCTTCCTTCTACTAAGCATGGAAACGATAGTGTGTTTGTGCTCATTGATAGATTCTCAAAGATGGCCATAATGTGGCCTGCAAGAAGAATATCACAATAGAAGCCACTGCTAAACTCTTCTTTAAATGAGTGTGGGTACACTTTGGGATCCCACAGTCTATAATATCAGACCAGGATAGTAGGCTCCTTAGTACAATATGGTCTAGCTTATGGTCAATGCTAGACACCAAGCTCACAAAGTCCACAGCTTTCCATCCCCAGACTGATGGCCAGACAAAGGTCGTCAACAGGATGATCATACACATTTTGCGCATGTACAAATCAAAGCATCCACGCACATGGGATGAGAGCCTCCCCTATGTACAACACATCTATAACCGAGCCCTCCATAGCTCAACCAACCACAGCCCCTTTTAGGTGGGCCTGGGATTCTAGCCACTATGTCCCATTGACATAGCCATGCCATTTGCAGCTACTCAGGCTAATTTAGCTCATATCCAGTCTGAAGTTTCCAAGGCAAATAGCTTCATTGAGCACATTCAGCAAATTCGCCAACAGGTTCATGACATATTGGATATATCCAATGCTAAGTACAAGCAGTGACATGATCAACATCGGGTGCAACACAACTTCCAGGGGGGCGACAAAGTGTGGCTACATTTGCAGAAGGATCGCCTCGCTGGACCCCACCATAAGCTTCGCCCACTCTGATATGGGCCATACACCATCACCAAGGCTGTCAGTGGCAATTCCTTCAAGCTCAGTATTCCACCATTCCTTGGTCTGCACCTAGTGTTCAATGTGGACCACCTTCAGCCCTACTTTCCACCTCTATTGGACACATCAGACGTGGCAGAACAACTTACACCAACAGAGTTAAACCCCAACTGCATGGAAAAAGTCACCGCTGATTGAATTATGGACACACAGATCAAGAACACCCACCAGCAGAATATCCAGCTATATCGAGTTGTCAAAGCAGGGCAACTCCTTCACTAGGGAAAGTGGCTCACCAGGGACCAAGTTCAACAAAAGTTTTCTCATCTCATGGAGGAACTCAACACAATGGGGACCATTGCTTCCTAAGGGGGGAGGAATGATCCAGGAGGATATTGGTGGTCACCCACCTATTCCTCTTGGACCCCCACCATTGTTTCTTTCAGTTTTCTAGTTTCCTTAATTGTAGCACAATTTACTATTTTTGGCAGTTTTTAGGTCCTAAACTTCCGGAGCCGTTTTGAGGCCCTAAACGACGTTTTTTTGGCATCGAATGGTCGGGAAAATATGAGTCCGTTCTAGATATAATATTTGTTGTTCATAGATGTAGTCCTTAAATAAATCTTTCTAACGATATATCATGAGTTTCAAATGGAGGTAGTATGCTAAAGTTACGACCCCAGGAAATTGATGTACCAAGTTACCCAACGGGGCCCACATTAAGGCATTTCACCTCCTAGGGTTAGGTTTTTGGATGTGTAGGGTTTACATTGTTTCTCAATAATATATAGGCCTTCGAGCCTCATTGTAACACAGATTTCAGAGGCATGTAGCCGCCACATCTCTTCTCAGAGATAAGCTACCAGCACTCTAGCTAGTTTATTTCCATTCTGTATGTAAACAATTTTCAGTTATTGATTAATGAAATGAAGTGTTATTTCTGCTGCATATTTTTTTCTATGGTTATTTGTGTATTTTGTTTCATTCCTACATAAATCCGGATCATCGGAGAACCCAGTGTTCCATGACAAGTCGAAGCATATCGAGATCAAGTATCACTATATTAGGTATATGGTGCAAAGAGGAGCAGTCAAGCTCCAGTATATTGCGACGGATGAACAGATAGCTGATGTGTTGACGAATCCATTAGCGAGAGTGAAGTTTGATTACTTCAAGGAGAAGCTTCGTGTTCTCCAGATCGAGATTTCCCCCAAGGGGAAGTGATGAGTATGTGAGCCATTCTGATATGGTGAGAGGATTGGTTCCTTCCATGGTCAGATGTAAGGGCTGAGCCATTCTGTCATGGTGAGAAGATTGGTTCCTTCCATGTTAGATATGAGTGCTGAGCCATTCTAATTTGATTGTAGTATTGGTTCCTAGATGATCAGATATAAGGGCTATTGCCATTCTCTGAATGGAGGTACCTGGTTAGTTACCAGGAATACTCAGTCTAGGACTGGGGGCCATTCTGATATGACTGTGGGATATAAGTGTAGGGTCATTCTAATGTGATTGAAGGATATGTTCCCACTTGATCAGATATAAGGGATGTATCCATTCTATCATGGTGATAGGATTGGTTCCTTCCATGTTAGATGCGCTGAGCCATTCTGATATGATTGTAGGATTGGTTCCTACATGATTAGATATAAGGGCTATTGCCATTCTCTAAATGGAAGAACCTGGTCAGTTACCAAGAACCCTCAGTCTAGGACTTAGTGCCTTTCTGACGAGTCAAGGTCAGATGTAAGTGCTGTGCCTTTCCATAGATGATAGTAGTTGTGTCCTATCATGCTGGTCGATGTGAGTGCTGTGCCTTTTCACAGATGATAGTAGTTGTGTACTATCATGCTAGTGAATGTGAGTGTTTTTCCTTTCTGACGAGCCAAGGTCAGATGTGAGTGTTGTGCCTTTCTGACGAGTCAACGTCAGATGTGAGTGCTGTACCTTTTCACAGATGATAGTAGTTGTGTACTGTCATGCTGGTGAATGTGAGTGTTGTGCCTTTCTGACATGATGTTGGATGTGTTACTCTCAAGGTCAGATGTGAGTGCTAGCCATTCTGACTTAGGGTCGGATATAAGCACTAAAGAAGACCTACAAGGAGGCTAGGCCTACAACCAGCATGAAAAATGGTTGGCTCTGTAGAAATTCCTGTGACGAGAAGAATCATGAGATAGCACCTATGATGATGACCCAGTGATGATCCAGATCGAGTGATGATTCAGATCCAATGATGATGTCTCCGAGATGATCCAGATCGAGTGATGATCTAGATCCAGCAGAGATGATCTAGATCCAGTGATTATCCAGATCTAGCGATGATGTCCCTGTGATGATCTAAATTGAGTGACGATCCAGGTCCAGTGATGATGATCCAGATCGAGTGATAATCTAGATCCAAGACGAAGATGACTTGAAAATGAAGATGACTTAAAGATGAATATGACTTGAAGATGAAGATGACTTGAAGATGCAGATGACGAGATGATCCAGAGAAGAAGACCTGTACTGACAAATCATGTCAAGAGAATACCTTCCTAGTTAAGAGGGAGTGTTGATGTATATGTAACTTTGGAATGTATTCACTTGTATATTTCATTTATTGTACCCCGATGTTTATTTCGAGAAGTATCTGTAATGTAATTGAGTCATGTCATGCCTCAATGTTCCTATCGGGAGGTTCTATAATGTAAACAAGTCATGTCAAGTCATTGTGGGTAACCCTCCTATTGATTAAGGGTTAAAGTCCTCACAGTTTTGAGGCCCTAGGGTTATTAGACTCTCCTAGAGAATTCGTCCCTAGTGATTTATTATCAAGTTGGGAATTAGTATAAATAGAGAGTGAGCCTCTCTATTTAACACACACTCACTCACACTCAGTTGTAGCGCATAGTTGAGGAAGAAAAAGACACTGGGGCTAGGAAGAAAGAGGCTAATGCTGTCGGGATATCATCTAACTATTTTGGGGTTTTACTTTTGGTGTATATTCTATCTCTGAGGAAGTTGCGAGGTTTTCTCCATTTATGGTTTCCCCGAGGAAAAACATTGTGTTCATTGTATCTTGTGTTAGATTGATGTACTTGTTGTTCTCTCAATTAAATATCCTAACATAATGCTAGCTTGAATGATAAAATTCTAACAATCGGGATAGTGCTAGGGGTGGCCCTCTACTCTAGGTCCATGGAAAAGGGATCATTTTTTTGGTCAATTTTGGAAACTAGGGTTTTGTTCAATAAGTGAAAGTGAAATTTTTGCACATGGGGGTCAAATTCGCATATTTCTTCACCATGAACATGTGGCTAGTGTTCCCACATGGAATATGCCTTAAAACACTTCCATGACCTACCAGAATCCCGTTTTGATGCACAGTTTCCATTCTATGTCCCGAGTAGGGATTGAACAGGTGTCCCTAAAAGCCTATAGGAGGTGGGATTCAACATGCGATAAAATGATGGTCGTTGCTCGGATCGACGAGTTTTAGACTCTGTTGGATTCAGGAAATCGGGATAGTGTTAGGGGTGGTCCCCTACTGTAGGTACATGGACAAGGGATCATTGTTTTGGTCAATTTGGAAAACTAGGGCTTTGCTTCGTAAGGGAATGCCAATTTTTTGTAGATGGGAGTCAACTTCACATATTTCTTGACCGTGAACATGTGGCTAGCATTCCCATATGGAACATGCCTAAACATGTTTGCATGACCTACCATAAGCCTATTTTGATACATGGTTTCCATTCTATGCCCCGAGTAGGGATTTAACAGGTGTCCCTGAACGCCTGTAGGAGGTGGGATTCAATGTGTGATAAAATCATGGCTGTTGCTCAGATGAAAGAACCGTCGACTACGTTGGATTCAAGACATCAGGATAGTTCTAGGGGTGGCCGTCTACTCTAGGTCTGTGGACAAGGGATCATTTTTTTAGTCAATTTTGGAAACTAGGGTTTTTCTCAGTAAGGGAATGTCCAATTTTTGCACACAGGGGCCAACTTTGCAAATTCCTCGAACGTGAATGTGTGGCTAGTGTTCCCACATGGAACCTTCCTAAACACACTTGCATGACCCATCGGAAGCCCGTTTTGATGCATGGTTTCCATTATATGCCTTGGGTAGGGATTCAACAGGTGTCCCTGAAAGCATATAGGGTTTTGCTCAGTAAATGAATGTGAAATTTTTGCACATAGACTTAATCTTGAAGGTGATTGTAGATCTTCCCCTCTTGAAAAAATACTTGTTGCAAACTATTATTCCATGTGTAGGTGTTGAGAATTATGTTACCTATTGTGATGTGTTGAAATTGACTTATTTCCCATCATTGTCAAGCAATTGAATATTCTTTGTTTGTGTTTTAATCAAGGCGAAAGGAGTTGTCAATATCTATGTGGAGGTGAATTGATCTTAGGATCTCATATCATTCGTGAGACTAGAAATTTGAAAGAAGGTTGTTTCCCATATTAATTTAGCTTGGTCATCCAAGAGATGTGAGCATTTGTACGATGAAATGCAGGAGGAGACAATGCCATTACGTCAGTAACCATCTAATGGAACATGTTTATGTTTAGAAACAAGTGGCCAACCTATTACGCCATTATTACAAAATATATATCTTCACACTCAATGCTTCAAATAATACTCCATAAACAGAAATTTATAAAAAAAGATTCATAATAGTAAGGGAATGTCCAACTTTTGCACATAGGGGTCAGCTTTGCAAATTCCTCGACCGTGAACTTGTGGCTAGTTTTCCCACATGGAACCTACATAAAAACGCTTGAATGACCCACCAGAATCCCGTTTTGATGCACAATTTCCATTCTATGCACCGGGTAGGGATTCAACAGGTGTCCTTGAAAACCTGTAGGAGGTGGGATTCAACGTGCCATAAAATGATGACCGTTGCTCGGATAGACAAACCGTTGGCTTTGTTGGATTCAAGACATCGGGGTAGTGCTACGGGAGGCCCTGTAATCTAGGTCCATGGACAAGGGATCATTTTTTTGGTCAATTTTGGAAACTAGGGTTTTGCTCAATAAGGGAATGTCAAATTTTTGCACATGGGGGTCAACTTCGCATATTGCTTGACTGTGAATGTGTGGATAGCATTGACACATTGAACATGCCTAAAAACACTTACATGACCCACCAGAACCTTGTTTTGATGCACGTTTACTATTCTTTGCCCCAGTTAGGGATTCAATAAGTGTTCGTGAAAGCCTGTAGGTGGTGGGATTCAACGCGTGATAGAATGATGGTCGTTGCTCAGATCGATGAACCATAAAATTCATTGGATTCAGGACATTGGGATAGTTCTAGGGGTATCCCTCTACTCTGGGTCCATGGACAAGGGATCATTTTTTGGTTAATTTTAGAAACTAGGGTTTTGCTCAATAAGTGAATGTGAAATTTTTGCACATGGGGGTCAACTTCGTATATTGCTTGACCATGAATGTGTGGCTAGTGTTCCCACATGGAACATGCCTAAAAACACTTGCATGACCTACCAAAGGCCCATTCTATGCCCCGAGTACGGATTGAACAGGTGTCCCTAAAAGCCTGTAGGAGGTGGGATTCAACGTGCGATAAAATGATGGCCATTGCTCGGATCAACGAGTTGTAGAATCCGTTGGATTCAAGAAATCGGGATAGTGTTAGGGGTGTCCCTTTACTCTGGGTCCATGTACAAGGGATCATTGTTTTGGTCAATTTTTGAAACTAGGGTTTTGCTTAGTAAGGGAATGTCAAATTTTTGCAGATGGGGGTCAACTTTGCATATTGTTCAACCGTGAACATGTGGCTAGTGTTCCCACATGGAAAATTCCTAAGCATGCTTAAATGAACTACCAGAAGCTCGTTTTGATGCACGGTTTCCATTCTATTCCCTGATTAGGGATTCAAGAAGTGTCCCTGAAATCCTGTAGGAGGTGGGATTCAATGTGCGACAAAATGATGGTTGTTTCTTCGATTAACGAACCGTTGACTCCGTTGGATTCAAGACATCAGGATAGTTCTAGGGGTGGCTGTCTACTCTAGGTTTGTGGGAAAGGGATTATTTTTTTAGTCAATTTTGGAAACTAGGGTTTTGCTTAGGTAGGGAATGTCCAAATTTTTCACATAGGGGCCAACTTTGCAAATTCCTCGAATGTGAACGTGTGGCTAGCATTCCCACATGGAACCTTCCTAAACACACTTGCATGACCCACCGAAAGCCCATTTTGATGCACAGTTTCCATTCTATGCCCTGGGTACGGATTCAACAGGTGTCCCTGAAATCCTGTAGGGTTTTGCTCAGTAAATCAATGTGAAAATTTTGCACATAGAGCTAAGCTTGAAGGTGATTGTAGATCTTCCCCTCTTGAAAAAATACTTGTTGCAAACTATTAATCCATGTCTAGCTATTGAGAATTATGTTACTTATTGTGAGGAGTTGAACTTGACTTATTTCCCATCATTGTCAAGCAATTGAATATTCTTTGTTTGTGTTTTAATCAAGGCAAAAGGAGTTGTCAATATCTATGTGGAGGTGAATTGATCTTAGGATCTCATATCATTCGTGAGACTG
>LPNX010151120.1:111991-153196 GCA_001517045.1 Pseudotsuga menziesii | reverse complement strand
TCGAGAGGATGGCCAATACAAGCTGATCATCTTTCTTTTCGATACCACACTGCTTCAGCTGCAAAACTAGTGCTTTGAACTTGGAGAAATATAGTTGCAGGAATTCAAAGCTACTGGGACTTAGAGAAATCAGCTCATTTTCGATCTGATGTCCCCTCATCTCATCTGTCTTTCCAAAAAGATCAGAAAGCTTCTCCCATACTTGATCCGGTGAAGTTAATCCATCGAGATGGAAAAGGAGGTCTCGGGAAATACTGAGACATAGGAGGCCATAGGCCTCATCTCTCCGATTGTGCCATTTGATCTTCTCTGTAGTAGCATTGGGCTCTACTTCTGTTGCCATAGTCACCCTATAGAGGCCTTTTGCTCTCAACAGTATCTCCATCTCTACTTTCCATTCAAAGAAATTGAAAGGAGTCAAGATAGTTTTCTGTGATTGATCCATAGCTCTAGAAAATCTGTCCCGGCTGTCAGTAGAAGGCTCCCAGTCTTGATGTCGAACCTGCAAAACAATTTTTGAAGGAGAGTAACAACCTACAATGGCTCTGATACCATGTAGAAATTATGACCAGCAATAGATTAATTTCACTCACAACAAATTACAATTGATCATGCAAAATTGTCAACAATGGAGACTGAAAATGGAGCTGTAACACAAAATTATATTAACTCAGTGTACAATAGACAAACTTGTAATAACATACGTTGCTGAATATATAGAATAAATCAAGAGATCGAATGCATAAGGAGGCATCCAAAACTAGCATAAAGCAGGCTTACCCAAAATAGGCAAATCCCCCATAGGTGTAAAAAGTTGATCCCAAATCTGTCATGAGGCTCACGAATTGGCAAGGGCACATGGGCAAGATAATGAGTGGTGGAATGGCAGCTCATACATGCTTTTGCATGGAGGAAAGAGTGGAGGATGAAAGGGCAATAAAACAAGTTCACCTCACCTAGTCTTGCTTTCCTATGTGCCTTAAAACACTGAAAAAGCAGTCAATAAAGCAAAAAAAGCAGAAGGGCACCTAGGAGGCCAAGAATAAATCAGATTTGATTCCTAAGGCTTTACCAAGTGCTACATGAGTCAAATATGGCAAGTTTGACCTCTATGGATAGGCAATTAGCAACTTGAACATGGTGGGACTCATGGACTAGGCAAATAAGACAAAAATAAATGAATTAATGTCTAAGTGGGTAATACTATGGGTTTGATTATTCTAACACCCTGAAGCACAAAATGTGGGTTGATGAAAGCCGAAGAAGACTCATAGATGAAACTTGAGATCTATGTCTTCATCATGACTTCCAAGATGTTGTGAAAGACATAGTTCTATATCCATTAGATTTGGATCGACGAATTCTTGTGATTGCACTCAAGGAAAAATCTCCATAATGGAAGCTGGCGGATTAATAGAGGATTTCTCAACACATATCTATTTTAGGAGTTTGAAGGTTTGCTACTGATGTTGCTCAAGAATATCAACCCTCGTGGTCATATTAGTTAACTTCTCTAAGGTGTCATGGTTAAACTAATACTAGTTGTACCAATTCATGAAATCACTCTCCTTTAATTGAGGCTACCATACTCTCATATCCACCCTCATTATTTCAAAGTATTCCTACTACAATTGAACTACCAAACGAAGATTGTCAATTGAATCATTGAATCTATGGAATAAATAAGACATGGTGACTAAAGACTCAATACTACGATAATCAGAGGAAGTTTTACAAAGAATGAACTAGGGTGATGAACCAAGAAAGTATGCGGACAAATTATAGTTCATTAAAAGGAGGTTCTCCATTTTCTTAAAGAATTAATTGTGGAGACATTGAGGTTCATGTATTCGTGTGATGTGCAATCCAAAGTGATCATGAAGATGTCAAAATTTAATGCATGGATTGATTAATGTTAAAAAGGGGCAAAAATAAGAAACCAAATTCATGGAACCGATTCAGAGGGACTGATGTCATATAAATTCCTGAGTACGAAAGCAACACATGGTCATTCTTGTATAAGTTGTCGGTCTTATCATGCATGCTTATAGTGGAAATATGTGTGACCATGGGGTGATTTAATGACATAAATTGGCTCTTCTCATGTGCAAAAATCAAGACCATGTCTCATACAAAACACACCAATTAAGACATGAATAGTGGTAATGAGGAAGAATGGATTAGTTCAATGTATCTAACTCATAGATGGATTATATGCATCCTAGCACACCATAAGCAAGCCAAACAGGAAGACATGAGCATGTAGCCAGGGGGAGTTAATGACAAAAAGATTCCCTTTTTTATTAATGTCAAAGGGGGAGAATGGAAAAATATGAATACTGAAAAGGGGATAATGAAAGAAACTGGAAGATGAATTTGTGCAAAATAATAGAAAAGAATCAAAGGCATAATCATAAGGGTATCCTTTTGTGCACAAAAGAAGAGCTCAGTTTCAGGGGGAGCCTATGATAAGTTTGTCTTGTGCTAAGGTGGTGTTGACATCAATGCCAAAGGGGATATTGTTGAACATGTATTGTCATTGATCTCAAAGGACAAAATGTTGAATCCAAGTGTATCATTGATGTCAAAAGACATGTTTTGTCAGCACTATCAAAGGACAAAATGTTTAACCTCTATGTTATCCCTGATATCAAAGATGATTGAAGAGCATGAATACTTCCTCTCACAAATACACCTTGATGGAATACATAAGTTCGAAATGAGCTAATATCCCAACAAGAAATAGATCATATGTGAGGAAAATATGAAAATGGCATTTCGTACTACACTTATAAAGAAGAGTATGAGATACAAACTTGAACATGGAATGTAGCAAGAGACTTATCAAGAATAATGTGAGCTATGAAACTATGTGCATCAAACCCCACAAAGATGAATTATGATAAGTGGCATGCCAACATAGATCATAACTTGATCAATATGCAAACAAGTGGGGGTGTTATTCAAGGATTGGGACCTTCAACAAGTGGACACATATATTGAACTATGAATACTATAATAAAGTAAGATATTGATGTGTTGAAGCAATCTTGTAGAATAGATACTTGAAGATAATATGTTTTGGACAATCTTAATTTTATCAATGGCTCATTGATCGCAGAACGAATATTTATGTAGTAGAAGTTAGTTGTGAATATCAATAAGAGATGAACATCAAGAAGAGTGCTAGATATAAGGATACCCATATTTAGGATGTGTGAAGGTGCTGCTGAGTAGATGACAAAGACCTCTAAATTACAGAAGTGACTGAGCAGTACAGGAGTGTAGAAATTTGTAGACATTAGTCACACATCATAGTTAAAGAAATCGGCTATCTTGATGCAGATAATCAGAGGCAAGAAACATATCATAAAAGTTACAACAGTTGTATTTTTTGAATAAGGTAATTTGCATATTACAATTCTTTGATAAACTCACTTATTTCTTCTAAGGGAGGAGGAAAGATGGGGAAAATATAAGGGAGTTGGAGCTTCCTTCTAGTTGGTGTTGGTAGACCTTCTCAAGGCAACAATATCATGGCAAGGAAGAGGGAGTTGTAGCTTCCTTCTTGCAACTAGTAAGACTCAAGGAGTCGGTGCTTTTTTTCCAATGGTAGTTGGTAAAACCTTTACGAGGTTGGAGCCTTCTTCCAGTTGGAGCTGGTAAATATAAGCATGGGAGTGGGTGATTCCATTCAGTTGAATATGAATAAACAAATAGAGTTTGCAAAGGTTGGTTCGTTGTTTCTACGAATCACGGTTTTCATAGTAAGATAGACATCTATTCAAGTCGTTTCCTGAAGTTTGTGAATTGGTGCTCGCATAGATCGAGGTCATTATAGGTCGGTTCATGTAACTAGAAGATTGTTACGTGTGGATCAGGTTGATACCTAAAATGAGTTGGTGGTCATGTTTGGAAATCGTATTGTACAACTGATGTAATAATTCAATTTATCTATAGATATACATATAGTTAGTATTCAGTCCGTGTATGTAATTGTGCTTGTTTATGTTGAAAAGTTTTAAGTGGTGGAAATTGATTAATTGTTAAATAATTTGATATATGTGTATCATATTGATTCAACCCCCCCTCTTAGTATAATATAAATCCAACACTATTATCTATTCCATGTTATCTCCTTTGATTGATTGTATTATGGATTGGTGCTAGTAGCTATGGAATGTGATATTATTTTATTGATTAGATGATGGATTTGTGCTATTTGCTATTGGACGTGATCTACATGTTGTTTTTATCTTGATATGATCTCATCTTCATGATATCAGCACGCTTGGAGTACAATATTTTTCTTTAACATTGATGCAATTATGAAACACTTTAAGCATTCATGTAATGGGGACCCTCCCACTTAGACTCTTCCTAATTTTTAAGTGTTAATAGTTGTTATTTAATGAAGTGTTTCCTATGGGATGAAATTATATATGGCATAGTGGTGCATTTTACCCATATGCCACTTGTTCATGATGCATTGATCACCCCTTCATAGATCTTCTTGACATTGTTGGGTTAATTTGACAAATTGATGACATGGACTATCAATTTTGATGGACTGTTTGGCTTGTATTCATGAATTGATGATAGTTGGAGGCTTTCTATCAATCACTCTATCCCATTTGATGTGATTCATACTTAGGCATGGTTTATTGTTGGTTTAACTTGAAGCACCATCCCTTCTAGAATATACGTTGAGGCATACACACACATTTTGTTAGGGAGCCCTTTTTGGATGGCATCTTGACATGGTTGGTTGTAATTTCTAGTGGAATTCTCCCCTTTATATTTTCTCTTAGCACATATTTTTATACATGATTATACTTTATTGGTTGAAGAAGGGGAATGAGTTGTCTCCTTCCTTCATGAGGTCGATTGAGTATTGTCAGAAATTTTTTCTTGGATTTATGTTTCTACCTTGACTTGTGAGCTACTTATTCCCTGGATCTATCCTTTGTTCATGTTTTCATAAGGTGTTACATTGGATATTGAGCATTTTGAGGTGACATTCTAGCTTGAAGGACTATTGTTGGCATGTGGACCTCATCTTGAGCCATTTGGAGGGATGTCTTAGCTTTTGGCATGGTTATGTTTTGACAATGCGCCTAAAATTGCACAAAATCAATTCTATTAGATGTAGAGTGGTTGTGGGATTTATCAAAAGTGGATATAATAGAAAATCCAATAAATATTGAGGAAGTTGGAAATTAATTTCAAAATTGACTTTTAAAATGTTACAATACATTTTTTCCACACATGCCACTTGGAAGGTGCATTTTATCTTAGAGAATCGTGCATTCCTTTGGGAATTATATTTATTGGATATATCCAATATTTGGAGCTATTTTATACATGATTCATGTGATGTTTCCCTTAGAGAAAACAATTTACATAACCACCTTATTATTTTATTCGTTGTTGAGTTCACAACATGAGTTGGTTATGTACTTGAATTATTTTATTGTATTGCTTGGAGTGGAAAGTAGATCTTAACCACTTTATTATATTGTTAGAGAGTTTCATGAGTAAATTGTGGATCTAGGAGAGAGAATTGTTATTTTGTTGTAAATGAAGTTTAGTTAACTCTTTATATAAGGAGTAGCCCTTCCTTTTTCATTCTCATGGTTGGATTGTGGGAGAAATATCTTGGAGAATAGTTCAATATCCATTGGATAATGAATGAAGGATTTTTGAGGGTGAGAACGTCTTTCATATATTTATTCTAGTTCCTTTTTTCTTTAGATTCCTATACAAGTGCATGTAAGATGAAAAGTAGCTTTACTCTTTCCTTTTCTCATTCTGTTATCCACAAATGCTATTATTGATGCATGCTTTCTCTACATCTAGTAAAATTTCACATTAAATGCATTCTATATAATCATAATATTTACATTCATCGGTCTTTATCTACTTTAGCAAATGCCTAAGTTAGTAAATTATGCAATTTGGTACAACACCGAGTTCGACCATAGAATATTGTATATTTAAACTTCATGGGTTACTCTAACTCATAGGTTCGTATCCCATGAACCTTTGTTTTAACTCCATTTCCCATTGGAAGACACTAGTCCCTTATCGTTCCATCTATTTCACTTATTATACATAATAAATCATTTTGTTGGATATACTCTTCATTTCACATTGCATTCCATATCTCAATTTCCAATGATCCTCTCTGTGGAATCCCCCCTTGATCTAGTGGATAGTCATCCTTAAGTGAAAAACAAGGTTGGTGAGATGAGAGTGGTCCACTCTTAGTTTCATCAAAAACACACCTTGACATTTAGGACTTTTCCTATAAGGGTGTGAGTGTAGGTGATAATAGGCCACACTAAGAAAATGAGTGTTCAAATTCAACAATTTTGATCAAAGATTTGTGATCCTGGATAAATTATTAGAGATAAAGAGGAGAATGGACCCATCGAGGAGAATTTTCACATTCAATGGAGTTTATGAAAGAGTTTTGAGGCTATAGAAATTATCTGTTAACCTAGAGAAATACTTAGATATAAACTAGACTTACCCCATCTATATAAAGTGAAGGCTTGATTCATACAAAATGAATCATTATATATTTTTCCATCTATTTTATTGCTTTCTAAGTCAAAAAATTGAAGGTGTTGACTTGTAGGTCCCACTTTTTGGGTAGGTCCCATGTTGCTAATTTTGTGTTCAAATCCTTTCATCACCTTTTCAAGGCCTTAAACAATTGTTTTTGGAGGTGTTAAGTCAGTAATTGCTTTCTTCAATTTTTGTTTGATTTGCATTTTATTCCGATTTACTCATTTGCTTTAGTTTGGTTTTTTGCTTCTTTTAAGAGAATTTTTTGGTTGTTATGTGAAATTTTGAATTTGGCCTTTATATTTTTACTTTATTTTTTGATATTTTACATTATTGAGGGGTTTTTAAAAGGTCATCATGTCTAGTAATGGACTCACAAATCATATATGAGTATAGTCATCATTCAAATACATTCCAAAAGCATAGTTCATTACTTAACCTGCATTCAAAATGAGCAAAAGTTGTAAAACAGCGCCAAAATAGAGTTAAAAGTAATTCTTGTAGCGTAAGTTCCCGAAATTAACAAAGGAGCGCTACAAGAATATCGCAACTCCATTTTCTCCGATTTTTTAGTCAAATTTTTGCATGATTTCGAATATGGAGTGACTGATCGCGTGATTTGAAGGTGTTTGCTACGTGTGGATTCAGTGAACATCATAATAACAGGTGGTTTCAGGTCATAGAAGGGATCGTGGTCATCATTAACTGAACGCAGTCCATCATGACAGGGAGCAGCATAGATTTGGCTTAATATGAGGTGAGTTGTTACTTGCATGCACATTCGAAGATGGAAGACTTAATGGAGCAACCATAGCTGCTAAAAAACTGGACATTGCCGTTGTAAAACAGAGATGAGGTTTTTATGGCTTCATAGGAAACTAGGACTTCTTGATTCCACCATATGCAGTCAAATTGAATGTTGAAGGACACTTGTACATATAAGGTGGACAATATGACAGCTTAGGACACAATTTTAAGCATCTGCAGCAGTGTGTAAAAATGTATTCCGCGATGACTGGTTAATGTCTGCCTAATTTGGGGCTTTCCTGTTAAAAGCTGATTTTTCAAAATTGATTAAGCCAGATGTTAATCTATTCCTTAAACAATGTGTTTGTCGAAGAAATAAGGAGATTAAGAGTATTGTTGAGGGATTACGTGAAATATCAGTTTTCATATGAATATGACCCTGTCAAAGCTTGAAAGTTCGATGATGTGAAAAATCATGCATTTTATGATGTTCAAACTTCATAACTAAGCCTATTACTTGTGCAAAATGTAATGGAGGAGACGAACATTTGAGATAGCCTGAAGACCTGGTTTCAGTGCGTGCTAGAGAGCTGATTAGCTCGGTGTTGAAGTCAAATTGAAACAGAAACAATGAATAGAGCATGAAGCTTTTTTCCTTGACATTGCAACACAAGGTCCTCTTTAGATAGTTCAAAGAAGGTCTGATATTTAAATGAGCAGTGTGCATAAGACCTACCTTTTCATCAACAGTTTTCAGTTAATCTAAGAAACTTGTAGCAGAAATCATATTTGCAAAGTCTTATTGTGCAAAAATTGTTCATAAGGTGGTACCAGAAGGGTTCGAGGGTTAATTTTGGTATTATTACACAGGTTTGTTATGCATGCTGGAGATGGTTATTTATTTGAACAAACAATTTGATTGGTAACTAGGTTTCATAATCAGTTGCAGTGAAGAGGCTGGAGTACTCTGAATGACCTAGACCACTTATACCTGTGTTAAAGCCTAACCTGTATTAGTAAACTAAAATAATCATTTAGTGAAGATTGAGGAAGGTGAGTTATTGAAACTTGAGAGGTTTGGAGAAGAAGCAGCATCTGTCAAGGCATCAATTGAACCCTAAACTCACACAATTTCCAGCTACTGAAGACAAATGGGTAAGAGTGGCAAGGTGAATAGAGCTGAACCTACTAATATAAATTGGATTGAGAAGCTCCCATGGTGTGTTGAACTTTTTCAACAGGCTAGCTGGCTGGACTTCTTCAAGAGAATAGATGGTTACAATGCTGAAGTTTTCTGTAGGTTTGCACAATGTTATAAAGATGACTTGGTGGTGTTTGATACTTTGAATTTTAGACTGACAGTAGATTTGGTTGCAGAGGCTATAGGAGTTAAGAATGAAGGCGAAATGTGGTTTAAGAAACTGCCCTTCACCTTTGATGCTCAAAGATATTTATTACCAAATGTTACTCCAGATTGGAACAAGGGCATCTTAATCCAGAACTTCAGAAGGGAATGGGTCGAACCTATCAGGATCTTGCAGAGCTATATAACATGTGAGGGAAGATATGCTTTTGTTTATAAATACCACTTCAGATTTTTACATAATATGGTGGGGGTGTCCAAGATGAGTCTTCCCTTCTTCCTGTATAAAAGGCTGCAAAAGATGTCCAACATAGTCAAGAGGCATATATACCATTCTTCACAATCAATTTTTCACCATGGATTAATTAAGTTGATCATTAGCACTGTCCTGCAAGCTGAAGGAAAAACTTGGGATTCTTTCCTATTCTGGTCAGGTTTTCAAATGAAACAAGAAGATCAACAAATCAAGAAGCAGGCAGATAAAGGGAAAATCCTTATAAGGAAATTAGAAAAAAAGGAAAAAAATGAAGACAAAGAGGAGGTGAAGCCTGAAGGAGACTCAGAGCCTATGAAGACTAAAACTCAAATGTCTTCAGCTGGTGTTAAAGGCATGTATTCATTGTTTACAGAAGAGAAAGTGTAGCCTTTGAAATATTTGACACCAGCAAAATTTTCCAATGAAGTTAAAGTTGTTGTTCCAGAGGAGGTTGCTGTACATGAAGAGGAATTGCAGACCAAGCAGAGGAGTCCTATTACCATTCTGTCAGATGATGAAGGGTATTTATTAGAAGAAGATCAGCCTATTGCTAAAACTGAAGATAAGGCTGAAACATGCAGAGAATTCTCCACTTCAGAAATCAAAACAGTCAAACCTAATAGGAAGAAGAAAAGGATTGAAGTGATAGCCCCATATTGGAGGCCTAAAACCAGGCCAACGAATAAGCTAAGGTGGAATATGAAGAAGCTACTCAATCCTAAATTGAATACCAAGCAAGTGACTATCCTGAATGATATTTCCTCGGGTGAAGAACCAGAATTTGACACAATGAACATTAAAAGAAAGGGAAAAATAGTTTCCAAATCTTCCTCTTCTCATCCTATAAAAGAAAAAGGATCATCACAGTCAGTAAAGGAGTCAAGACAGCCCGAGCCCAAACTTTCTACCATATTCCTTGAATTGAGAAATGAGCTTTTACAGCAACATCAGGAAGAAAAAGATGAAGTACTTAATGTTAAAGATCTAGAATGGAAAGATGAACTAATACTTAAGGAAGCAAGTATTCTGGAAGACCCTAATATTCCTAATGTTTCCACAGACCTGTTAAATAAATATGCAGACATTTTTAAGAGGTTTGACATACCTGTGATGCCCAGTTATGAACAAGAGATCATGACAAAGAGGTCATTTGATTCAGATAAGGAAAACTTGCAGAAAACTTTTAAGCAGTACAAACAGCAGATGAACTACATGCAAGAAATCAATGATGGGATGATGATGGAAAATAGAAGGCTTAGAGAAGATCTACATGATGTTAATGAACATTTTCAGGAACTGACAACAGCATCTAAAGAGGTTTTAAAAAGAAAAAGAACCACTGACTTGCAATGCACAGAGTTGAAAAAGACAGTCAAAGACTTATAGCAAGAAAATGAAGAGCTCACCGGAAGACTAGCAAGCATGGAAGATGAACAAAGATGAGCTAGGAAGAAAGCTTAGGCATTAGATGGCATAGTCCTGCTAGCTGAGGTAGCAAAGGACCTATAAGTCAGTTTCTCAATTAGTTATTTGTTATCTTTTTGAGAAACATATTAGTTAGTGTTTACTATTTTTAGAAAATATCATGTTTTGTAATATTGTACATTTTACTTTATCTCATCGAGTTGATGAAAGGCAGTTAGGGTTAGATCCCTAACTGATTTTGTAAAAAGCAGTATTTAGAGAGGTTAGAAAGTCATTGAGAGGGTTCTATTTTTGGGATAGCTTCAGGAGGTCTTTAGACTTATTCATGAGCTAAGTATCAAAAATCTTGTATGCATTTGATGATAAAACTATGAGATATATGACACCTTTTACCCTTCAGTTTCTGTGTTGGCTTCATTGTTTAGCTTGTTTAGTTGCTTAATTGATATATTCATTACTGGTTCATGTTTATATGCTAGTGATGCTTGTCTTTTATGAATGAACTTCAATATTGTGTTCTGTTGGATCTAGTTGAATATATTATGCATCTTTGTCTTCTTTTGTTTATGATTCAGTTATTATTTTGCTCATGAGTGTATTCCCTGTTTGGTCCCAAATTTCACAACCAAGAAACATTTTAGAAACCCTTAAACTTTGTTTACTTTATTGAGTTTTATTTGAGATTGCGTTGGCTTGTTTCTTTAGCCTTGGAAACAATTTCTGGCACAAACATCTTTGGCGCCGTTGCCGGGGACGAAGTTGAAGACATATATTCCCTGGGATACTTATCAATTTTACTGGTTTTAAGAGGTGGACTTAAACCAGCATTTTATAAGGCTATTTTTCACCAAAGTTGTCACACTGGCTTCTAGAGGAGTGGGAACTAGAAATAGACCTACTTCATTCTTGCAGTTGGGTGTGACAGACCCTGAATAGATATTAAGGACAGCAAGAAAAGTTAGAATATCACAGTCATTACCCTCTTTTTCTGACCCTCAGCAGTTAAATGAATCATTAGCTTCATCTGTGGCAAAGAAAGAAGAAGAAACTTCACCTTGGGTAAAACCAACTATTCCTGATAGCAGTTTCCAAATCTTTACTAATCCTCAATCTTTTATAAAATCCAAAGCTGCCTCCCCTGGTAAAATACCTCTTTTTTCAGTTGAAATTAGGTAAAATCTCTTTCCAATGAATTTACAGTCAAGCTTCTTCATCTTCAAAACCAGTTAGTCCAAAAATGGCAGCTCAAAACCCTCCTATAGACATGATGGACCGGATGGTTGCAGCCAGATATGCACCATTGGTCTTACCTCAGCCTTTAAATGCACTACATGGAGGAGACTACAAGAGGTATTTTCCTAGGTTCAATGGAGAAGGAGAAACAACAGCTGAAGAACATTGGGAAGCTTTCCTATGTTATGCTAATAATCAAAACATTGAGGCTAAGGATGTTTGGATGAGGATGTTTGTCCAGAGCCTTGATGGAGATGTGAGGAAGTGGTTTAGAGAGTTGCCTGCCAACTCCATTACTATTATTGAAGAACTCCGTGATCTCTTTATGATACAATGGGGTGATACAAAATATCACGCCTATTACATAACAGAATTTGGAGCTCTTAGAAGGAAGAAAGATGAAACAATTGCATATTTTTCGAAGAGGTTCAACAAAATGTATAGTAGGATTCCTGATGAGATAAAGCCTACAGAAACATTAGCTAAATTGACATATGCAAATGCTTTTGATCATGAATTTTCTTTGTTACTGAGAGAGAGGAGGCCTATCACTTTGTTGAACATGTAGGATGCAGCATTGGAGGTAGAATCCAACATACTGGCTTCAAATAGACTAAAGAAGGAAACAGCTCAGTAGCTTTATGAAAGAAAAGGAAAAAAGGAAGCTGCTCCAGGTGCTTCATCTTCACTTTCTGCTGAAGGGAAGATTGATGAAATGGCTAAGTTGGTAAAGATTCTAACTGCAAAGTTGAACAAATTAGAGCTTGAGAAAAACTCCAGCAAGCCTGCTCCTCAAGGTGAACGAAATCCAAACAGTCAGAATCAGTTCAGAAGGCAATTTGCTCCTCGTTTTATCCCTAGGGAATGAAGGAACAATGATATCCAGTGAGAAAGAAGGGAAAATGAAGACTAAAGAGTGCCACCACCTCTTCAGAACAATGTAGCTGACGAGGAAGAAGTTGATGAAGAATTGCTCTTTGAAGAGACTGATCAAGATATGAATCATTTTGGAGATGGATTGTCCGGAGGTTTTGTTACTGAGGAAGATTTCTTGAATTCAGAATATTATGATGCTGATATGTTTGAAACTGAAGATGATCTAGGCTTGGAAAATACTGCTGTAACTGCTGTTGTTCATCAAAATGAACCTAAGAAGACTATAAATCTCATATCAGGACCAAAATAGGTGGTCCAAGCCCAGAAGAAGAGAGAAACTATTCCTGCTGCAACTGCTCCTGCTAAACAGACAGCTGATCCTGTGACAGAGAAGAAGCAAGCTGCAAAAAAATTAAAGAAAACAATAGAAGTTGAAGAGGTAAATAAATCTATCCAGAATTTCAGTTTGGAGAATGAATTAGGAAAGTTAAAGACTCCTGTACCTTTAACTGAACTGATAAGAAATCCTTCATATAAGGAATCAGTCCTTAAAATGCTAAATCCAACTAGCAATCAGCCTGTCTCTGACATAGTTAATTTGCAAGAGGAGAGCCCTAAGATTTTCATTGGATCAGCCTTGGCTGAGAAGACTGAAAATGAAGCAGGAGCTTCACCTCCTTTCTATATCACTTTGATAGTCCATGAACAGATGATACACAATTCTTTACTAGATTCAGGAGCATCCCACAAATTGATGCCAAAGGCTGTTATGGAAGCTCTAGGCTTGAATATTACCAAACCATATCATGATTTGTATGCCTTTGATTCTCGAGCAGTGAAGTGTTTAGGAGTAATAAAAGATATGGTTGTCAGTCTGGCTCAGTTGCCCATGAAAAGTGTGATAATGGATGTTGTGGTAGCACATGTTACACCAAAGTTTGCCTTACTTCTTTCCAGGTCATGGGCAAAGAAGGTTGGAGGAACCTTACAAATGGACCTGTCATATGCCACCATACCTGTGTTTGGTGGAGAAAATAGAAGGTTGTACAGAGAGCTGCAATTTTCTTACATAGTGACAGACGATAAAAACCCCACAATTCACCCACTGTACTCTGTTGATAAATACCTTGGTACATGCATGCTACATTTCAGTGACAGGGATAATTCTGCTGGTCTGTTACAAGTGGAAAAAGAACAGCCAATAAAACACAGTAGAGAAGAAGAAGATCAGCTATGGGAATTATACTTTGATGGATCTTCTTGTAAAGAAGGTGCTGGTGCTGGAGTTCTTCTTATATCTCCTGGAGGTGAAACAGTAAAGCTAATGTACAAACTTGAGTTTATTACTACAAATAACACTGCTGAATATGAAGCTTTACTGTTGGGATTAAAAGCTGCCAAATATTTGGGTATTCAACAATTTTCTACATATGGCGACTCCGAATTGGTTGTTCAGTAGGTGAAGAGAAACTATCAAGTGAAGCAGGGTTTGCTGAAAGTCTATCGGAATGAGGTATGGGATATGCTTGAGAATTATTTTATAGCATTTAACATCACTCATATTCCAAGGAATCACAATGAGACTGCAGATTCTTTGGCCTTGGCTGCCACACACTTCAAAATCCCTAAGAACACTCAGTTAAGGTATCCCATAGAGGTGAGGTACAAACCCTGTGTACCTGATAATGTGAAGCAATGGAAAGTGTTTGAGGATGACATTGAGATCAAAAGGTTCCTAGAGCTTATAGCTGAGTTTTCAAATTCCTTGATTGATGAGGATGAGGATGAAGAAAATGGACATGTATATGAGTTTGCTGAAGATGAGATTGCTGGACATAAAATTATTGAGCTAAAGAGCAATTTCATTCCCAAAGGTTTGGTACCTCTAGAAAGAATATTTACAAAGGATGATACACCTTCAAAGCCTGTTGTTCAATATTCAGAAGAGAATGTGATAGACTGCAATATTGGTTCAGCTGAACATCCTAGAATGGTCAAAATTTCTAAATCACTTACAACTGAACAAAGAAGCAGGTATATCAAGCTGTTAAAATAGCATGTAGATGTTTTTGCATGGTCTTATGAGGAACTAAGAACTTATGATACAGGAATCATATAGCATAAGGTGCCTTTAAAACCAAATGTCAAACATTTTCGTCAGAAACTACGGAGGATCAATCCAGCTTTGTTTCCTGTAATTGAAAAAGAAGTGAAAAAACTGTTGGATGCAAAGATAATAGTGCCTCTCAGGTATTCTTCCTGGGTGGATAATTTGGTCCCTGTCAGAAAAAAGAATGGAGAGATCAGATTATGTGTTGATTTCAGAAACCTGAACGGATCTTCATTAAAAGACAACTATCCTCTTCCTAAGATTGAACATGTATTGCAGTAGGTAGTCGGGGCACAAAGGATCTCTATGGTGGATGGTTTCTCCGGGTACAATCAGATTGCAATGCACCCTGATGATAAGGAGAAGATAGCCTTTACAACTCCTTGGGGGACATTTATGTATGATAAGATGCCCTTTGGCTTGATGAATGCTGGAGCTACCTTTCAGAGAGCTATGGACATTGTCTTTGTGGGAGAAAAAGATAAGTTTGTGGTTATCTATCTAGACGATATTATTGCTTTCTCGCAGTCAGATGATGAGCATTTGAAGCATTTGAGGCAGACCTTCCTGAAATGCAGAAAATTTGGTCTTTCTCTAAATCCAAAGAAGTCACATTTTGCTGTGCAAGAGGGTAAACTACTTGGTCACTTGGTGTCTGCTGATGGCATCAGAATAGATCTTGAAAGAGTCAAAGCTATACTTAAGATTAGTTTACCTCGAAGTGAAAAGGATGTTCAATCATTCATTGGCAAAATCAATTTTCTGCGGTGTTTTATTCCCAACTTTGCTGAAACCATTAAACAGATCATAGCCATGCTCAAGAAGGATCAAGAAGTCAGGTGGACTTCTGAGGCAAAGGCTGCATTTGAGAAAATCAAAGTAGCTCTTACTGAAGCACCTATATTGGTAAGTCCTGATTTTACCAAGGAATTCCTTACTTTCTCATTTGCATCAGAAGACACAATTGCAGTTGTCTTACTTCAGAAGAATAAACAAGGATTGGAACAGCCTATTGCCTTCTTCAGCAAAAATCTCAGAGATTCTGAGCTTAAGTACAGTATATTGGAAAATAAGGCTTATGCTCTGGTAAAGGCTTTGAAATTTTTCAGAATTTATGTCCTGCATTCAGAAGTTATTTCATTTGTTCCAAATTCTACTGTAAAAGACGTCTTAACACAACCTGATAGTGAAGGGAAAAGAGGCAGGTGTATTGCAAATATTATGGAGTATGATGTTGAGATCAGGCCTACCAATCTTGTTAAGGGACAAGGTTTAGCCAAGATACTGGATGAATCAAACTATCAGGCACTGGGATTGCATGTCATGGCTGAAGAATTAGTTCCTGAAGAAGATCAAGCAATACTGGAAAAAGAGAAAATCATGGACTACTATTCATCATCAGAATGGTATGCAGAAATTGTTCATTTTCTGTTATTTTTGCAATGTCCTGAGCATATGGATAGGAAGGCTGCTAGATCTCTAAAACTTAAAACTACTAAGTACTATTTAATGGAAGAGCAATTATTCTGGAAGGACCCAGGAGGTATTCTGCTCAGATGTTTGGACAAATCAGAGATTGAAGGAGTGATTTCTGAATCTCATGAGGGTGCTTGTGGAGGGCACAAGTATTGGAAAACTACAGCTTACAGAATTCTTAGAGCTGGATATTATTGGCCCTCCTTGTTTGCAGATGTTTATCAGCAGGTAAGGGCCTGTGTCCCTTGTCAGAAGTTTGTTGGAAAATAGAAATTGTTGTCTTTTCCTTTGAAACCCATTGCAGTCAATGCTCCTTTTCAGCAATGGGGTCTGGATTTTATTGGAGAAATTAATCCAGCATCTTCAGGACAGCACCACTGGATTCTGACAGCAACAGATTTTTTCACTAAATGGGTGGAAGCCATTCCTACAAGGAATGCTACAGACAAGGTTATCATGGATTTCATTGAGGAAAATATCTTGAGCAGGTTTGGCTGTCCTCACAAGTTAGTGACAGATAATGCTAAGGCCTTCAAGTCTAAGGCAATGGTAGCATTTTGTGAGAAGAATGGTATTATGCTGAAGCACTCAACTCCTTATTACCCCCATGGTAATGGCTTGGCTGAATCCTCTAATAAGAACATCATTCAGAGTATCAAGAAGCTGCTCAAGCATAACAAAAGATCATGGGATTCAATGCTGAAATATGCATTATGGGCAGATAGGATCACAATGAAACAAGAAATTGGAACTTCTCCATTTCAGTTAGTTTATGGTACAGAGGTAGTTTTCCCTGTTCAATTGGGAATCCCAGTGATGAAGTTTCTCCAGAATTATTAGGAGGAACCAAATGACATGCAAAGAAGAATTTTTGAAATGATTGAGTTGTAGCAAAGGAGGGAAAAGGTGGATGAAAAAGCACAGTTGTATAGATCCAAGATCAAAAGCAGATTTGATAGGAACATCAAAGAAAATACTTTCTCAGTTGGTGACATAGTTCTGAGGTGGGATGCAAGGAAAGAACAAAAGGGTAAGCATGGTAAGTTTGACAATCTCTGGTTTGTCCCTTTCCTTGTGTCTAAAGTTTTGGAGAATAATACTTTTATCCTGCAGTCTTTGGAAGGTGAGGAATTGTCCAGTCCTGTTAATGGGAGATTCCTCAAGCATTTTTATAGTTTATAAGAAGATTTTCACTTTTCATTGTACATACCGGTGTGAGTGAGGTATAATAAAGACTCCATAGCCCAATGGAAGTTTTTCATACAGGTAGATAGGGTAGTAGACAGAAGGCACTGGTCTACAGGTTCTTGAAGCCTCACAAGGAGGACTTCATCCCGCAGCTGGAGCCAGATGTTAAGTCAGTAATTGGTTTCTTCAATTTTTTTTTGATTTTGCATTTTATTCCAATTTACTCATTTGCTTTAGTTTGTTTTTTTGCTTCTTTTAAGAGAATTTTTTGGTTGTTATGTGAAATTTTGAATTTGGCCTTTATATTTTTACTTTATTTTTTGATCTTTTACATTATTGAGGGGTTTTTAAAAGGTCATCATGTCTAGTAATGGACTCACAAATCATATATGAGTATAGTCATCATTCAAATACATTCCAAAAGCATAGTTCATTACTTAACCTGCATTCAAAATGAGAAAAAGTTGTAAAACAATGCCAAAATAGAGTTAAAAGTTATTCTTGTAGCGCAAGTTCGCGAAATTAACAAAGGAGCGCTACAAGAATATTGCAACTCCATTTTCTCTGATTTTTTAGTCAAATTTTTGCATGATTTCGAATATGGAGTGACTGATCGCGTGATTTGAAGGTGTTTGCTATGTGTGGATTCAGTGAACATCATGATAACAAGTGGTTTCAGGTCATAGAAGGGATCGTGGTCATCATTAACTGAACACAGTCCATCATGACAGGTAGCAGCGTAGATTTGGCTTAATATGAGGCGAGTTGTTACTTGCATGCACATTCGAAGATCGAAGACTTAATGGAGCAACCATAGCTGCTAAAAAACCGGACATTGTCGTTGTAAAATAGAGATGAGGTTTTTATGGCTTCACAGGAAACTAGGACTTCTTGATTCCACCACATGCTGTCAAATTGAACGTTGAAGGACACTTGTACATCTAAGGTGGACAATATGACAGCTCAGGACACGATTTTAAGCATCTACAATAGCATGTAAAAAGGTATTCCGTGATGACTGGTTAATGTCTGCCTAATTTGGGGCTTTCCTGTTAAAAGCTGATTTTTCAAAATTGATTAAGCCAGATGTCAATCTATGCCTTAAACAATGTGTTTGTCGAAGAAATAAGGAGATTAAGAGTATTGTTGAGGGATTACGTGAAATATCAGTTTTCATATGAATATGACCCTGTCAAAGCTTGAAAGTTCGATGATGTGAAAAATCATGCATTTTATGATGTTCAAACTTCATAAATAATCCTGTTACTTGTGCAAAATGTAATGCAGGAGCCGACCATTTGAGATAGCCTGAAGACCTGGTTTCAGTGCGTGCTAGAGAGCTGATTAGCTCGGTGTTGAAGTCAAATTGAAATAGAAACAATGAACAGAGCATGAAGCTGTTTTCCTTGACATTGCAACACAGGGTCCTCTTTAGACAGTTCAAAGAAGGTCTAATATTTGAATGAGCAGTGTGCATAAGACCTACCTTTTCATCAATAGTTTTCAGTTAATCTGAGAAACTTGTAGCAGAAATCATATTTGCAAAGTCTTATTGTGCAGAAATTGTTCATAAGGTGGTACCAGAAGGGTTCAAGGGTTAATTTTGGTATTATTACACAGGTTTGTTATGCATGCTGGAGATGGTTATTTATTTGAACAAACAATTTGATTGGTAACTAGGTTTCATAATCAGTTGCAGTGAAGAGGCTGGAGTACTCTGAATGACCTAGACCACTTATACCTGTGATAAAGCCTAACCTGTATTAGTAAACTAAAAGAATCATTCAGTGAATATTGAGGAAGGCGAGTTATTGAAACTTGAGAGGTTTGGAGAAGAAACAACATCTATCAAGGCATCAATTGAACCCTAAACTCACACAATTTCCAGCTACTAAAAATAAATGGGTAAGAGTGGCAAGGTGAATAGAGCTGAACCTACTGATATAAATTGGATTGAGAAGCTCCCACGGTGTGTTGAAATTTTTCAATAGGCTGGATGGCTGGACTTCTTCAAGAGAATAGATGGTTACAATGCTGAAGTTTCCTGTAGGTTTGCACAATGTTATAAAGATGACATGGTGGTGTTTGATACTTTGAAGTTCAGACTAACAGTAGATTTGGTTGTAGAGGCTATAGGAGTTAAGAATGAAGGTGAAATGTGGTTTAAGAAACTGCCCTTCACCTTTGATGCTCAGAGGTATTTATTACCAAATGTTACTCCAGATTGGAACAAGGGCATCTTAATCCAGAACTTCAGAAGGGAATGGGTCAAACCTATCAGGATCTTGCAGAGCTATATAACATGTGAGGGCAGATATGCTTTTGTTTATAAATACCACTTCATATTTTTACAGCATATGGTGGGGGTGTCCAAGATGTGTTTTCCCTTCTTCCTGTACAAAATCCTGCAAAATATGTCCAACAGAGTCAAGGGGCATATAGACCATTCTTCACAATCAATTTTTCACCATGGATTAATTAAGTTGATCATTAGCACTGTCCTGCAAGCTGAAGGAAAAAATTGGGATTTTTCCTATTCTGGTCAGGTTTTCAAATGAAACAAGAATATCAACAAATCAAGAAGCAGGCAGATAAAGGGAAAATCCTTATAAGGAAATTAGAACAAAAGGAAAAAACTGAAGACAAAGAGGAGGTGAAGCATGAAGGAGACTCAGAGCCTATGAAGACTAAAACTCAAATGTCTTCAGCTGGTGTTAAAGGCAAGTATTCATTGTTTACAAAAGAGAAAGTGCAGCCTTTGAAATATTTGACACCAGCAGAATTTTCCAATGAAGCTAAAGCTGTTGTTCCAGAGGAGGTTGATGTACGTGAAGAGGAATTGCAGACCAAGCAGAGGAGTCCTATTACCATTCTTTCAGATGATGAAGGGTATTTATTAGAAGAAGATCAGCCTATTGCTAAAACTGAAGATAAGGCTGAAACATGCAGAGAATTCTCCACTTCAGAAATCAAAATATTCAAACCTAATAGGAAAAAGAAAAGGATTGAAGTGATAGCCCCATATTGGAGGCCTAAAACCAGGCCAATAAATAAGCTAAGGTGGAATATGAAGAATCTGCTCAATCCAAAATTGAATACCAAGCAAGTGACTGTCCTGGATGATATTTCCTCAAGTGAAGAACCAGAATTTGACATAATGAACATTAAAAGCAAGGGAAAAAAAGTTGCCAAAGCTTCCTCTTCTCATCCTGTAAAAGCAAAAGGATCATCACAGTCAGTAAAGGATTCAAGCCAGCCTGATCCCAAACTTTCTACCATATTCCTTGAATTGAGAAATGAGCTTTTTACAGCAACAACAGGAAGAAAAAGATGAAGTACTTAATGTTAAAGATCTAGAATGGGAAGATGAACTCATACTTAAGGAAGCAGGTATTCTGGAAGACCCTAATATTCCTGATGTTTCCATAGACCTATTAAATAAATATGCAGACATTTTGAAGAGGTTTGACATACCTGTGATGCCTAGTTATGAACAAGAGATCATGACAGAGAGGCCATCTGATTCAGATAAGAAAAACTTGTAGAAAACTATTAAGCAGTACAAACAGCAGATGAACTACATGCAAGAAATCAATGATGTGCTGATGATGGAAAACAGAAGGCTTAGAGAAGATCTACAGGATGTTAATGAACATTTTTAGGAACTGACAGCAGCATCTAAAGAGGTTTTAAAAAGAAAAAGAACCACTGACTTGCAATGCACAGAGTTGAAAAAGACAGTCAAAGACTTATAGTAGGAAAATGAAGAGCTCACCAGAAGACTAGCAAGCATGGAAGATGAACAAAGATGAGCTAGGAAGAAAGCTCAAGCATTAGATGGCATAGCCCTGCTAGCTGAGGCAGCAAAGGACCTATAATTCAGTTGTTCAATCAGTTATTTGTTATCTTTTTGATAAACATATTAGTTAGTGTTTACTATTTTTAGAAAATATCATGTTTTCTAATATTGTACATTTTACTTTATCTCATCGAGTTGATGAAAAGTAGTTAGGGTTAGATCCCTAACTGATTTTGTAAAGAGCAGTATTTAGAGAGGTTAGAAAGTCATTGAGAGGGTTCGATTTTTGGGATAGCTTCAGGAGGTCTTTAGACTTATTCATGAGCTAAGTATCAAAACTCTTGTATGCATTTGATGATAAAACTATGAGATATATGACACCTTTTACCCTTTATTTTCTGTGTTGGATTCATTGTCCAGCTTGTTTAGTTTCTTAATTGATATATTCATTACTGGTTTATGTTTATATGCTAGTGATGCTTGTCTTTTATGAATGAACTTCAATATTGTGTTCTGTTGGATCTGGTTGAATATATTATACATCTTTGTCTTCTTTTGTTTATGATTTAGTTATTATTTTGCTCATGAGTGTATTCCTTGTTTGTTCCCAAATTTCACAACCAAGAAACATTCCAAAAACCCTTAAACTTTGTTTACTTTATTGAGTTTTATTTGAGATTGTGTTGGCTTATTTCTTTAGCCTTGGAAACAATTTCTGGCACAAACAGGAGGAAACAAGTTGAACATTATTTTTTGTTCGACATATTGAGAACATTCCAAAGATGCAATATTTACCTCAATCAGAGTTCATATGTGGAATTTATGCCTCTTGTAAGTTGACCTCCATGGTATTGAGTGGATTCCACATCAGGTTTCATTACTCACACATGTGGAGCTAGTCACTTGTGGGCTTTCAAAAATGTTATACAGGTTTTGAATCCTAACAAAAATTAGAGATTGAGAGATACAAAAACCCTAACCTTAATGTAGGACTATGTTAACTATTGGGCCACTAGGAAATGAAATGATTCAATTATATTTGTATTTTTATTATTCCATAGTTCAATAGAGAATTTAGGAATGGGATATTGAAGCATAAGATAGGAATTAGAAGATCCCATACTATCCATTCAGACATATGCATGACAACTCCATAGTGATCCCACTTTCATTGTCCATCAATTTCATAACTAAGAAGAAAAGAGCAAGAGAATAGGCCTCACCTTCTAGTTGGGTTTTCCCTAGGGTATATATTATGTTAATTGTGTGGATATTATGTTGTTTTCTTGTTTATTTAATTTTAGGTTTAATTTAATTCAACATTTTTTGCACTATGCTAGTAATATTAAATATGAAATCTAAAGTAATACATTGCATAATAAGATATTTTAGAATATTGTAAGACTTGTTCTGACAAACTATTCCAATGGAAAATTCCACATCAATTTACAAATAATTTTGATATCATAGAAGTTTTGTTTTTGGGTTTTGTGGGAAGTTACAAGATCTAGGAACCGGCATAATGAATAAGTATTATATCCCTAGCCACGGTGGATGTGTACAATAATAAAAAACCAAGGGATTGGTCAAAGAAAAGATTTTCAAATCTAGAAGCACAAGTCATTGACATATATAACAACATGGCCATTCTTATATTGGTGTATCTCTAGAACACGTTTGGATCATTTAGGGAGTTTAGTAGTTCTAACTCACAATTTGGATCAATCAAGAAATTTGGAGATAATGAAGACCCGAATAAAAAGGAGATGAAAAAGGAGTTAGGTAAATAGAGAATAAGTTATAGTGCCATTACTTCTTCACAATATATGCTTGAAGTGGAATATAAAGTGGTCATCAAACCTTACCAAGGTGATAATGATGTCGTTAAGTTGAACCAATGGTTGCAATACTTAAAAGTTTATTTCAAGGTCCACATAAGAGAAAAGAAAAATATTTTATTTGTCTAATTGATGATAGAGGGTCATACCCAACTTGGTGGAAAATACACATTAAGACACTTAGGCTAGGGGGTGATCCCCCATTAACTAATTGGGAGGTGTTTAAAACTAACATTAAGTCCTAGTTCTACCCTATTAGTTACAAAGAGAACCAATGGATGCATTGGGAGTACTTATGGAATAAGAAAGGATAGAGTGTGTAAGGGTACAACGTACCAACAAGTTGGGGAGCATATTCCAATTGAACAATAGGATAGAAAATAAATAATACCAAAACGAGTGAAACGTTCCAAGAATATGGGTGGTGTTTAAATACATTTTTACAACACATAAGCACAATGCATTGTGATCAAAAAAGAAAAATGCATTGTATCATAAGAAGTCACCATCATATGTCAATATTTTAAAACAAACCTTAGGTCCATTCTTTTATAATCTCCATATCTTACAAAATCCATTAAAGTGATGATTATCTGGTCCATAAATAGGGGTTATTGGTTGTAACTGTTCCCACAAAATATACAACGTTCAATACATTAATCGGTTTCTCTAGTCAATCCATCCACGGCCTCATAAAAACTTTAGTCGACTGATCAACTAAGACTCCAATCAATTGCTTTTTTAGTCAACTATTGTATTTCGACTAACTATCTCAAGGATATCTAGAGGTGTGATGAAACTACATAGACTTAGGTTCTAACACTCCCCATTAGCACAATGCTCTTGAGATTCCATAGGTTAAATTATGTTCTTTGAACACCCCCCATAATTGCAACCACCTAAAGCCCAAGCATATCCAAAAATTTCACAAACTTAGCTTATGGTAAAGGCTTCATAAAGATATAAAAAATGTGATCATTTATCCTGCAATAAATAAGAGATACAACATTGTCATGTACCAATTGTTAGCACTCAAAATGTACCCAGGTTGTAAAAGGTACACCCTAAGGTAACAGCAAAACCACTTTAGGAAGAAATTGGTATTTTCTTCCAGAGAGGGATCTCTCAATACAAATCTTACAAGACCAGATGGTAAACAATATTTGAAGATTTATTTGTTCGGTTGAAACAATCACATATCCATTGGGCACGGAGTCATATACATATAAAATATCACAAATATGTATACACAAGACTTATCAAAGGAAAGATAATCACATAATTGGAGTCATTCCATTTATCAAGGTGAAATAGAAAAGTCGAGGGAACAGCCCATCAATACAGAGCGTCTAAGACGAATTCCATATCAACTTTAGTAGAAAAAATCATATAATACCTGAAATGATGAATAGATCATAAGCATATGAATTCTAATCATCAAACACTATGTTCCAGATATGAAGAAAAAACAGAATGGAGCGTTACACAGGGGAAAATACAATTACGCAAAGAAAGAAAGCACAGACTGCAACATCAATGACACATGAATCTCTGAAAAATCTCTCATGCATTCATTTTTGGTATTAAAATAAAATAGATATGTTATCCACAAATCACTTCATTCGATGGGTTCCAACCCCCATCTCATAAAAAGATACAAATTTATAGATAAAACAATAAGTCTGCCCCCAGCAGATCAATAACAGAATGATCGGCGTAAATTAGAGTTTGTAACTGAATTCCTACACCACTAGGAGTTTGTTACAACTCCATTCCTAACAGATCACTAAGTACAAATCAACTGGATAACAAAATTTCGGCCAACAGCTCCACGTCTTTGCCCCAACATCTCCACGCCTTTGTCCCATCAACTCCACGTCTTTGCCCCATCAGCTCTTCAGCACCTGACACCTGTTCCTAGGGGGAAAGAATATACTTTGTTTTCCCAAACCTCTCTACAGCTTTCCATTGCTCCGAACTTGGGGTGTCACACTCCATCATCTCTCGAATAGCTACCTCGAGCTCCATATATGCTTCATAAGATTTCTTGGGCAATCTGGCTCTGATAACGACGAACTTCTACAGGACTTCGAAATCTTCTGTTAACATGTCTACAATGGTTTTCCCTGTCAGGTTCTTCTCCAAGCTATTAAATTTCGAGTGGTCCATGCGATCCCGGACAAGCAGGTGATGATAATGTTCAGGCGGGAGCATCCTACCTTCTTCGTCCCAGAAGGATGGCAGTCCATCTTCGAACAACTCTTTAAACTCTTGTTTGAACTTAGTGACCTGCACAAGCAGTTATTCTAACTTCTCTTGGAAAATCTTCATTAAATGGTGTTTGTGGATGATCTTCTTCGTCGACAGCACTATTGAGATTCTGTCCTTTATTCCCATGTCGTGCAGCTTTTGGTATGTTAGTGAATTCAGAAAATTTAATGTATTCTGAGCTGTAGTGAGGGGTCTTCTTGCCATGTGTTCATCCACCGGTTTCAGTATTTGTTGGGCCAACTCTGTCAGCCTACACAAATCATCAATAAAACTCAAGTAATTCTGGAACTTGGTAATATCTATAGTCAGGGTATCCCAGATAATATGTTTCACCCCCTGAAGAGGGCCTTTCCCAATGCATTTTTCTTTTAGCTCTTCGAGTTTTTTCTGTAATTGAATCTTGTCCTACAAGATATGTTTTCTGCTTTCACTTATCTTGGTTAATTTGGATTTTACTTATTCATTCTCGGCTTTCAACTCCTTAATAGCTTCCTCCTTCAAATTCACTTGGGACATAGACACCAACAGGTCATCTGCAGTAAAATCAGCTAATGGCTTCTGGATGTTTACAATAGATAAGTCATCACCGGTAGGGGTTTGGCTCATTAGCTCTTCCATAATCTCCTTTTCCTCAGTCTGATCTTTTTTCATCACGGAGATTTGGGATAGCATCTCCTCCCTCTCGGTCTCCCACCTATCCTTTTCCTCTTGCAGCTCTCCAGCCTTTCCTTTGTATTCCATCATCTCCTGATGGATTTTATCTTTCTCCTCCTGGAGAGCTAGAAATTCAGCTGATTGGACATGTTCTGAGCCTAGTATCTTCAACTTCTTCTTCAAAACCTAGAGCGCATTATCCTTCTCTTCCAGCAACTTCTTGACAGCATGGGTATTGTCTGAGCTAGCAATGTCCGCATGCAGTTTTCTGATCTGAATAACATTTGCCTTATTTTCCACTTTCTCATGCTTTAACTAGATTTCCAATTTGTCTACCAACACCTGTAATTTGTTTATCCTCACCATGGCCTGCAGTAAATGTGAGTAGATGATGTCACTGGTTTGTTTATGTAGCTGAATTTTGTCTGGGGTACTGATTTTGTCCAGCTTGACTTCTATCTCAGACATCCTCTTGTCATTTACTATGGCCATCTTAAAAGTATTTTTCTCAGCATCCCTAGCCGAAACTAGAGATGTTTTTGAACTGTACAAGTTTCTTACCCTCGGGAGCAGACTTCTCGTTTCCTCTAGGGACTGCTTCCTCTTTTCCATGTAGCTCGCCTTGAGCTCTTCTCTTGACTTAAATAAGGGGTTGGGTTCTGGACTGTCTACACCACATTCTAAACCTTTAAAGGAGAATTGATTGACTTGCACGGTATTCACATGGACTAAGGCCACTTTTTTGAAAACATTGGACACTTCTTCATCTACAGTCTCACTTCCTCTGAGCAGCCTTGCCTTTTTATGGGACGCCTCTTCGCCCACTTCCATACTCTCAGCATCGGACAAACTCCTCTTAACCGCAACACTAACACCCTCTGTGATTTGGATTGCTGTACCAGGTGCAGGATGTGTCTCTTCATCGGACTTTGACTCGTCAGTAAACTACAGTAATTAGCCATTTCAGCTAACCCTTCAACAGCTTGATGTTCAAATGGCTTATTCCTGTTAGCTTGTTTTCTCAGTGAGATCACTTGGTGGGGGTTGTAATTCACATTTGGTTCTTTCATAAAATCCATATCTTCCAGCAACTTTTCTACAAAAACCAAGGCACCCTTGCTTTTAAAAATGAAGGTGCCAACCTTAAACGGAAACTTGATGTTCGAAGACTTCTTGAAAGCACAAAAATGTTCCTCCTCAGACAGCAATCTCTGTCTCATGAATTCCAATGCGAAGATTCTCAGGGTCAAGAAATAAGGTAGCCTATAAAGCTAACCAGTGAAGCCATATATTCTCAACATGGTATAATCTCTGTACAAAAACCAGTCTCCAACCCGATCCTCTGGTGAAGACTGCATTAAGCTCCTCATTTCATCCAGGACATGGGGTAATTCTTCATTGAACAACATTTTGTACATCTCAGACATGATCGAATTGGAAAATTTGAACATGCTGATTTGTTTTGGTAAATCAGAAGAGCACAGAGTACTCAGAAAATTCAACTCAAAGATATTGGAACATAGTAGCATATTAAGCAAATAAGTTTGGAACCTGAAAAACCGGACCTTGGGGAACTCGCTTAGCTGAAGATGAATTGCTTCGGCCAGGTATTCGTCTAAATTAAAAACTGGGGTTGACTGAGACTCAGAAACAGTGGAACTCATTCTCAACAAAAATCCGAGAACGACCTCGCCCACACAACAATCCTCATCTACGCCTAGTACTTGACACACTAAAGAAATGACCAATTGAACTTCACTCTTGAAAATATGTACAGGATAGGGCATGAATACACCATCTAAAGACTGACCATCCTTTAAAACACTCAACAAGAATTTACAGCGGGTTTCGGCTTCGCACTTCTTGTACAATTCGACTAGGAATGACTCATTTATCACTTCACGACTATCTGGGTAATTTTTCGGCAAACTAAGGATTTCTCGGATGACTGCAGCATCGAATCTACACAATACTTTGGACGCAGACCGACTGACAATAATTCTTTGAGACGGAGAATAATTCACAGCACACCACTCTGCAAAATCTGGGAAATGGAGGGTTTGCTCAATGGCGAAATAGTACAAGAAAGACTTTCACACATTCAACACATCGTTCCCTCATGAATGGTAATGCCATAATCTCTCTTTGCTAACAGACACGCTTTCCACAGAGAGGAAGGGGTCGCATACATTCCTATCCCTGTCTATTAAGAATTCTTCTCTATCATCTACGACCTGACACGACATTTGAGCTTCTTTTCCCTGGTCCATTATTGAATTTCACACTGATAACTTCGAGAAGGGGAATTACAGAGTTACTGGGTTTCAGTTTTACCTGGTTTACTGTGGAGGCATGTGCTCGGAGCATGTTTGCACCTGACAAATAGAAGCTGAGCACTGACAAATGGAAGCCGACAGATAGACCAGTCCTTTTCGCCCGTTCCCAACGAATAAAATAACAATGATGTGGGTCAACGTTACTTTTATAGGCCACTTTTATCCCTGGAGCCTACCACAATTCGCCACGTGGATGATCATTTACTTTTTACAACCATCATCTACTATCAGCCGCGCGTCTTTTTCCTCCAGATTCAATACCAACCGTTGATCTATTCTTTGCAATTTTCTGGCCCTCGGATTGCATGCCACGTATCTTTTTCCGCCGGGCGTCTTGGTGATAAACACCGTGCACATCTCCATCCTGGAATCGCTCATGACCATAGATGTGATGTACTTCCACCCTTCACCATTGGATCAAACGCCACGTCCCACATTCCGCTGAGCCCTTTGACTTTAACCATCGTGCAACTCTGAGTCCCAGACTCATCCACATCCGTCGATCTGACATACCTTTACCGGTGGGCTGTTGGATCATGTGGCATTTACCAAATTCCGCTGGGTTCCTTCGCTTTAACCTTCGAGCAACTTTGATCAGCAGAATTATTCCTAGCCGTCGGTGCGATATGCCTTTAACTACGCACCATCGGATAATTCGCCACGTACCCGATTCCGCCGAGCAATCCGGGATTATCTGCCGTGCACGTTCATCTTTCGGAATCCTTTCCAGCCGTTGATGTGATTGCCCGACATTTGTCAACCATCAGATCTGTCGACATCTCCCAATTCCGCTGGCAGCCTCGGACTTATCTCTCGCGCAATTTCACCCCCCGGAAACCATAATGGCCATCGATCCACTTCGCCTCTGATCCTCGGCCGTTGGATTAATCACCCCACACACATTCCGCTAGACGCTTTCGGCTTATCCGCCGTGCAGGTTCTGGTTACAGAATCAATCCCATGCATTGATGTGACCCGATTCCACCCCTCCACCGTCGGATCGAGAGGGGTATGCACGATTCCGCTAGCCTCCATTTCCTTAACTAACTCATGCTTTCATAAGGCGGATTTGATGTGAGCCGTGGATCTGCTTAGGACGAATTTATAGCCTTTGATTTGTGCCGCTGGTTAGAAGCCCGAACCTGTCTTATCCTCCTCGCATGTTTCGAAGAGCGGAGGGAATACCAGCCATTGATTTGCTCTCCTCTTTCATCACGGCCTAGGATCTTTACTAACTTGGCCGATCTTTTGGTTATCATTCCACCTTTACATTATATCCTTAAACCAAAGTATTTAAACAACATAATATTACCTCCACCATGGTCTTATTTCTGCTTTGCTAAATACAGGTGTTAACAGCTGGCTCCATCTGGGGATGATATCCTCCCTGCGAGGTATCAAAGAACTTGTAGACCAGGTGCCTGCTTTTTGTCTTTGCATAATAACTCCCAAAAAACCATCTTTTGTTTTTGTAAATATATCATTTTTTATATATTTGTAGAAAAGGGATGATAGGCCTCCTGAACCTTGGGGCTTTCACTGCAAGTTCCAAATACCTTTGGCTTACCATTTCTTATTGTCTTGTAAAAGAAAAATATGTATAGTCTATAATACAAGTTTTACCTTCCTTTCCTAGGATAGGTAATGCTTCAGATACCTCCCATTGACAGGGTTGCTCTCAAGAGGAACCCCATTTGTATATTCCAGCAAAAATGCATTCTGCCCTCTGTACCCAGCAACAACATAAGGTCCAACCCACATAGGATCAAATTTTCCAAGCTTTTGTTCATTAGGAGTATCCCACTTCAAAACCAGGTCATCGATCTGAAACTATTCCTCTTTGACTCTTCTGTCAAAAGTACTTTTCATTTTCTCTTGATGTGACTGCACTTTATCATAGGCCTTATATATTCGTTCTTCTAGTTCAATGATCTGATTTATCCTCCGTTGTATGTGGTTTGGTTCTTCTTGCTGATCTTGGAAATATCTCATAACTGGGACCCCTAATGATGCTGAAAAAATCACTTCAGCTCCATATACCAGTTGGAAAGGAGACATGCCGATTGCCCTTTTAGTGCTAATCCTGTCGGCCCATAGAGCATATTTGAGTTTGGTATGCCAGGATCTCTTGTTTTCCTCCAACAGCTTTTTGATGATCCTTACTAGATTTTTGTTTGAGGATTCGGCCAACCCATTCCCCTGAGGATAATAGGCTGTCGAATCATTTAGAATTATGTGATACTTATGACAAAAATTTATCATTTTCCTAGACTTGAAAGCAGCGGCATTGTCTGTTACTATCCTTTTTGGACACCCGAACCGAGCTAATATATTCTCTTCAAGAAAATCCATGATCACATTTTCAGTGGCCCTTCTGGTAGGAATGGCTTCTATCCACTTAGTAAAATAGTCTGTAGCTGTCAAAATCCACCTGTGCTGACCTGATGAGTTGGTGTTTATTTCACTAATAAAATACAAACCCCATTGCTAGAAAGGAGCCTCAACTGTTATTGGATCCAGAGGGAGAGACAATACCTTTCTCTTACCGTCGAAAATTTGGCATTGATGACATTTGCTGATTTCTTTATATACATCAGAGAATAGTGTAGGCCAATAGTAACCAGCTCTTAGGATTTTGTTTGCAGTCACCTTCCAAGAATGATGTCCCCTGCAGTCTCCTTTGTGAAATTCTTTGGTAACTTGCTGGGCTTCATCTTCCAACAGACAATTTAGTAGAACTCCTCCAGGATCCTTCCAATAAAGATATTTATTTAGGATACAGAATTTAGCAGATTTCAGCTTTACAGATCTTGCTCTCGATTTACTTAACCCTTCTGGTGCTTGCAAATTTCGGAGGACATACACAATATCAGAATACCATGGGGTGGTCAGAAAGTCATCCATCACTTCTACATCTAGCTGGTCAGACTGGTGAGTCAAAAAATTGATCTGTAAAGATTCACAATTTGAGTTTGTCATCATCTTTTCCAACCCCTGTCCTTTAACCAGCTTCGTGGGTTTTATTTATATGTCATATTCTAATAATGTAGCTATCCATTTCGCTCTCCTGCCTTCTCGATCTGGCTGAGTCAAAATTGCTTTTACTGCAGCAGTCGGAATGTGTGCAATTATATGTGAATGCAAGACATATACTCTGAAATCCTTTAATGCTTTAACTAAATCATATGCTTGCTTTTCCATGATGTCATATTTCAATTCTCCATCTCGAAGTATTTTACTGAAAAAAGCTATAGGTTGTTCCTGGTTCTCATCATTTTTCTGTAATAATACGGCTGTTATAGTATGTTCCGAAGCATATGAGAATACTGAGAATTCTTTGGCAAAATTTGGACTTACCAAAATAGGTGCTTCTGAAATTGCTTTCTTGATTTCCCAAAATGACTCCTTAGCTTCTGCATTCCACTTTATTTCATGACCTTTTCTCAACATATTAGTAATATTCATCAAAATCTCAGCGAAGCTAGGTACAAATCTCCTCAGGAAATTTACCTGTCCCAGAAATGACTGTACCTCCTTTTTGCTTCTGGGATCTCCCACTTCCAGGATTGCACTTACTCTCTCAGGATCAATCTTTATGCCATATTTGGATATTATATGGCCTAGCATCTTTCCTTCCTCTAATGCAAAATTAGATTTCTTAGGATTTAGGGATATACCATATTTCCTACACTTCATGAAAACCTTCTCAAGATGGTGCAAATGTTCTTTGTCAGACTTAGAGTAGACTGTGATATCGTCCATGTAGATCGCCACAAAAACTCCAATTTCCCCTGCAAAAGCGATGTCCATAGCTCGCTGGAAAGTGGCTCCCGCATTCATTAAACCAAAAGGCATCTTTGCATACATAAAAGTGCCCCATGGTGTAGTAAAGGCAGTCTTCTCCTGATCTTTTGGTAACACTTTGATCTGGTTATACCCGGAAAAGCCATCCAGCATTGAAATCCTTTCAGCCCCCACCACTTGCTGCAGCATGTGATCCATCTTGGGTAAAGGATAGTTGTCTTTCATGGAGACCTTGTTCAAATTGCGAAAATATATGCACAGCCTTATCTCTCCACTCTTCTTTCTGACGGGGACCAAATTAGCAACCCACTTAGAAAATTTGAGTGTTACAATGATCTTGGCATCAAATAGCTTCTTTATTTCCTTCTCGATCATAGGGAGAAATTTAGGGTTGATCCTCCTGAGCTTCTGTTTAAAAGGCTTCTCTCCAAGCTTTATAGGAATAGTGTGCTATATGATAGATGTATCATATTCTTTGAGGTATTCATAACTCCAAGCAAACACATCTGTGTACCTTTTCATCAACTCCACATATTCCCTTTTCTCCCTTTCAGGCAGCTTCTTGGACAGTTTTATGATTTTAGGATTTTCCTCGGTGCCAATATTTTTGTCTTCAACTACATCACCAACTGGTTTCACTTTGGGGTTCTTGGCAACATCATTTTGATCAAAGAGCCTTTCTAAAGGGATCAGGCCTCTTGGTATAAAATTATTTTTCAGCTGGATGATATCCTTACCTCCCAAGGTTTTCCTTAACTTTTCAGCATCTTGCTCTGATTCAACCGCTTCGTCATCTTCAGGGGTCCTATCATTACCATTTTCATTCTCAACATGAGTATTCACAAACTCTCCTGACAACTCTAGAAATCTTCGGATCTGCATATCATCTTCGAACACCTGCCAGTATTTGTAATTGTCAGGGATAGAAGGTCTGTTCAAAATCTCCACCTGGTATTCCTTTTGACTGGTC
Source organism: Pseudotsuga menziesii (assembly GCA_001517045.1). NCBI lineage: Eukaryota > Viridiplantae > Streptophyta > Pinopsida > Pinales > Pinaceae > Pseudotsuga > Pseudotsuga menziesii. Next base: position 120,277 of record LPNX010151120.1, on the reverse strand, counting down.
ATTGGGGTCTCAAATTTTCCAGCGGATAATGCTAAGGAATCAGCCACCATATTGTCAACCCTGGGAACTACCTGAATTGTATGCTCTGTAAAGAAATTGCCAAGCATATCCCATACTTCATTTCTATAAGCCCTCATCCGAGGATGCTTGGTTTGATAACTCTCATTTACCTGGTTTATCACTAACTCGGAATCTCCCAAGATCTTGATCCTCTGAGCCCCCAGATCTTTCAAAGCATGTAACCCCAATAACAGGGCCTCATACTCTGCTACATTATTAGTGCATTCAAACAACAATTTGTATGACAAAGCTTTGAAATCATGAATAGGAGAAATGATGTAGACACCAGCCCCAGCACCAACCTTTGCAACAGATCCATCGAAATACATGATCCATTGGCCTTCTTTTTTCTGTTTTGCTTCCAGAGCCTGCTGCTCCAAAACTTCTTTTTCTTTATTCTCCTCGGACTTCTCCTGTTCTTCAGATTTATTTTGCAATGCAGCTTCTAAATCATGTGGGACAGCATCATTAAAGAAAATGGAAGATCCCAAATTAGTATCAACAGCATATATATGATGAACTTCGGGTTTATCTTGACTGCTGACCACATAGGGAGTTCTCTTTTCACTATATAACCTTCTGCTACCATCTGGAACAAGAATCGTTGCATATGACATGTCCATCTGTAAACTACCTTTCAGCTTGGAGGTCCAAGACCTTGATAGCAACACCCCAAATTTAGGTGGAATATCTGCTACCACCACATCCATGACTATAGTTTTAGATGGCAATTTATTCAGGGTCACCACCATGTATTTAATTAAACCAAGGCATTTTACTCTCTTAGAATCAAATGAGTATAAATCCTTATATGGTCTAGTCATTTCTAATCCCAGACTTTCCACAACCCCTTTAGGCATTAGATTGTGTGATGCCCCCGAATCTAACATAGCATTGTGGATCACTTTGTCATGCACATTCAAACTTAAATAGAACGGAGGAACTTCTTCACCTTCGAAATTTTCAACTTTTGGTCCAAATGAAATAGCAGGGTTGTCATCATTCAACTCTAAAATGTTTGACTGCCATTCTCCTTGGTTTTTTATCATTTTGGTGATAGTATCTTTGTATTCAGTGTTTCTCAACAACTCATTAAATGGAACAGAGATCTTTAGTTTTGAAAGCTCATTCTGTAGGTTAAAACCAACACCAATCTTTTCCACATCAATCAGAGTCGCCTTCTTTATTATTTTATCCCTTTGTATATCGTTTTCAACCTCCTTACTCACAGAGGGTTCCTTTTGTAATTCTTTTCCCTTTTCCCCATTCAAAGAACTAGAGGAAGGATGATTTGGGTTTGCCTTCCCCTTATTTATGGGGACATCCCTATTTCTCAGTCTCATCTTCCTTTATACGTCATCCATTGCATGCAAATAACCTCTCTGATATAGCTCATTTTCAAATTCTTCATTTGGACCCTCCTGCGCAAACATATTATGTTCTTCTTCAGTAAGATATATTTCTGAATCCTGTTCCCCAAACAGATGAATCTCATTTTTAGGTGGATCTTCTTCCTCACCAACATAATTCTCAGGGAAAGGCGGACGAATAGGCTGCTCTTCTTGATTTCTAGGATTCCTCTGGTCTCTCTGTCTATTTTGGGGGGGAACAGGGGGATTTGGTCTTCTGAAGTTTGGATTCCTGATCTGGGGATCCCCTTGCTCTCTATTGAAGGCCTAGCATCCATGGTTAACTTATCCATCAACTTCTCCATTGTCTTCAGCATTATCTCAAATTTAACATCTGCAGAAGAAGATGAAGTAGAAGGTACATTTTCTTCTTTTCTCCTCCTATCCATATCTCTATGCTTGATCTTCCCACTAGCCATCATGTTAGCTTCCACTTCTAGGGCATCAGTAAACATGGTAGTAAGAGTTGCCGATTTCCTCTCCCGCAAGGAGAATGCAAAATCATTATCAAAAGCTCCAGCATAGTGCAGTTTAGCAGCTGCAGGAGAAGGCTTTATATCTTCTAGGATAGAGTTATAAGCCCTCATGAATCTACTCGAGAATTCATGAACAGACTCAAAACCCCCTTTCTTAAGACCATTATACTGAGATAAAAGCTACAGAGGATTCAGTTTATCATCCCATCTATCCAAAAATGCATTCTGAAAAGCCTGAAAATTCACAATAGACCCAGGTGGAAGGTCCTTAAACCACTTTTTTGCCTCCCCAGACAAACTTTGGGCAAATAACCGCATTTTGACATCAGGATAGTCCACTTCCTCCAAGTCAATGAAGTCTTCAAACTTGGAAACATGTTGTTTTGCGGTTATATCCCCTCCCCCATCAAATAAAGATATCCTCTGAGAATAATTTTGGGGGAGATCATGTAACGCAGCAGGGAGACGCAAAGGGGCAAATCTAGCAGCCATTGGTCTGGGTGTGTTCACAGGAACTGCAGTGCTTTGAGAATGCTCGAAGCATGGTTGTTTCGGCTTTAGAGGTTTGTTGCAAGCCCTTCCAGAGGGAATCTAACAGATAGGACTCTAACCTACTAGGATTGGACTCAGTATTTTTGAGATCGGATTCAGACCTAGCTCTCAACCCATAAGGAAGGAACTCAGCGTTTTTTAGGTCGGGTTCAGATCTAGTTCTTAACAGGGTCTGCGCAGTATCGACTTCCCATGCTGGATTACTATGGGAATCAGGTGATGATGATGGGCCGAACAAAGGGAAATCTAAATTCTCTTTATTCTTTCTCTTAAACAAATTTTCTGGATTTTCAAAGCTCTTCAGGATTTCGGTATTAGAGTTACCTCGTGTATGTCTTCTTGAAGCCAGAATGTAGTTCTTGAATTCTGAAACAATTTCACAATGAAGTCGCCAGGGCAAATATACAACCTCCTTTTCTTTTAGAAACTCCTGTTTGCCCACAGAAATCTCTCTTAATCTTTGTCGTTCTCCCGGGGCAGATAAGCACTCTCGTCCCCGGCAATGGTGCCAGTTTGTTAGCACTCAGAATGTACCCAGGTTGTAAAAGGTACACCCCGAGGTAACAGCAAAACCGCTTTAGGAAGAAATTGGTATTTTCTTCCAGAAAGGGATCTCTCAATACAAATCTTACAAGACCAGATGGTAAACAATATTTGAAGATTTATTTGTTCGGTTGAAACAATCACATATCCATTGGGAAGGGAGTCATATACATATAAAAGATCACAAATATGTATACACAAGACTTATCAAAGGAAAGATAATCACATAATTGCAGTCATTCCATTTATTAAGGTGAAATAGAAAATACGAGGGAACAGCCCATCAATACAGAGCGTCTAAGACGAATTCCATATCAACTTTAGTAGAAAAAATCATATAATACCTGAAACGATGAATAGAGCATAAGCATATGAATTCTAATCATCAAACACTATGTTCCAGATATGAAGAAAAAACAGAATGGAGCATTACATAGGGGAAAATACAATTACGCAAAGAAAGAAAGCACGGACTGCAACATCAATGACACATGAATCTCTGAAAAAAGCTCTCATGCATTCATTTTTGGTATTAAAATAAAACAGATATGTTCTCCACAAATCACTTCATTCGATGGGTTCCAACCCCCATCTCATAAAAAGATACAAATTTATAGATAAAACAATAAGTCTACCCCCAGCAGATCAATAACAGAATGATTGGCGTAAATTAGACTTTGTAACTGAATTCCTACACCACTAGGAGGTTGTTACAAATCCATTCCTAACAGATCACTAAGTACAAATCAACTGGATAACAAACTTTCGGCCAACAGCTCCACGTCTTTGCCCAAACAGCTCCACGCCTTTGTCCCATCAGCTCCACGTCTTTGCCCCATCAGCTCTTCAGCACCTGACACCTATTCCTAGGGGGAAAGAATATACTTTGTTTTCCCAATCCGCTCTACAGCTTTCCATTTCTCCGAACTTGGGGTGTCACACTCCATCATCTCCCGAATAGCTACCTCGAGCTCCATTTATGCTTCATAATATTTCTTGGGAAATCTGGCTCTGATAACGACGAACTTCTGCAGGACTTCGAAATCTTCTGTTAACATGTCTACATTGGTTTTCCCTGTCAGGTTCTTCTCCAAGCTATTAAATTTCGAGTGGTCCATGCGTGCCCGAACAAGCAGGTGATGATAATGTTCAGGCGGGAGCATCCTACCTTCTTCATCCCAGAAGGATGGCAGTCCATCTTTGAACAACTCTTTAAACTCTTGTTTGAACTTAGTGACCTGCACAAGCAGTTCTTCTGACTTCTCTTGGACAATCTTCATTAAATGGTGTTTGTGGATGATCTTCTTCGCCGACAGCACTATTGAGATTCTGTCCTTTATGCCCATGTCATGCAGCTTTTGGTATGTTAGTGGATTCAGAAAATTTAATGTATTCTGAGCTGTAGTGAGGGGTCTTCTTACCATGTGTTCATCCACCAGTTTCAGTATTTGTTGGGCCAACTCTGTCAGCCTACACAAATCATCAATAAAACTCAAGTAATGCCAGAACCTGGTAATATCTATAGTCAGGGTATCCTAGATAATATGTTTTGCCCCCTGAAGAGGGCCTTTCCCAATGCATTTTTCTTTTCTCTCTTCGAGTTTTTTTTGTAATTGACTCTTGTCTTCCAAGATCTATTTTCTGCTTTCACTTATCTTGGTTAATTCAGACTTTACTTTTTCATTCTCGGCTTTCAACTCCTTAATAGCTTCCTCCTTCAAACTCACTTGGGACATAGACACCAACAGGTCATCTGCAGTAAAATCAACTAATGGCTTCTGGATGTTTACAATAGATAAGTCATCACCGGTAGGGGTTTGGCTCATTAGCTCTTCCATAATCTCCTTTTCCTCAGTTTGATCTTTCTTCATCACGGAGATTTGGGATAGCAGCTCCTCCCTCTCGGTCTCCCACCTATCCTTTTCCTCTTGCAGCTCTCCAGCCTTTCCTTTGTATTCCATCATCTCCTGATGGATTTTATCTTTCTCCTCCTGGAGACCTAGCAATTCAGCTGATTAGACATGTTCTGAGCCTGGTATCTTCAACTTCTTCTTTAAAACCTGGAGCGCATTATCCTTCTCTTCCAGCAACTTCTTGACAGCCTGGGTATTGTCTGAGCTAGCAATGTCCGCATGTAGTTTTCTGATCTGAATAACATTTTCCTTATTTTCCACTTTCTCATGCTTTAACTAGATTTCCAATTTGTCTACCAACACCTGTAATTTGTTTATCCTCACCATGGCCTGCAGTGAATCTGAGTAGATGATGTCACTGGTTTGTTTATGTAGCTGAATTTTGTCTGGGGTGCTAATTTTGTCCAGCCTAACTTCTATCTCAGACATCCTCTTGTCATTTACTATGGCCATCTTAAAAGTATTTTTCTCAGCATCCTTAGCCGAAACTAGAGATGTTTTTGAACTGTACAAGTTTCTTACCCTCGGAAGCAGACTTCTCGTTTCCTCCAGGGACTGCTTCCTCTTTTCCATGTAGCTCTCCTTGAGCTCTTCTCTTGACTTAAATAAGGGGTTGGGTTATGGACTATCTACACCACATTCTAAACCTTCAAAGGAGAATTGATTGACTTGCACGGTCTTCACAGGGACTAAGGCTGCTTTTTTGAAAACATCGGACACTTCTGCATCTACAGTCTCACTTCCTCCGAGCAGCCTTGCCTTTTTATGGGACGCCTCTTCGTCCACTTCCATACTCTCAGCATTAGACAAACTCCTCTTAACCGCAACACTAACACCCTCTGTGATTTGGATTGTTGTACCAGGTGCAAGATGTGTCTCTTCATCGGACTTTGACTCATCAGTAAACTGCAGTAAATTAGCCATTTCAGCTAACCCTTCAACAGCTTGATGTTCAAATGGCTTATTCCTGTTAGCTTGTTTTCTCAGTGAGATCACTTGGTGGGGGTTGTAATTCACATTTGGTTCTTTCATAAAATCCATATCTTCCAGCAACTTTTCTACAAAAACCAGGGCACCCTTGCTTTTAAAAATGAAGGTGCCAACCTTAAACGGAAACTTGATGTTCGAAGACTTCTTGAAAGCACAAAAATGTTCCTCCTCAGATAGCAATCTCTGTCTCATGAATTCCAATGCAAAGATTCTCGGGGTCAAGAAAGAAGGTAGCCTATAAGGCTGACCAGTGAAGCCATATATTCTCAACACTGTATAATCTCTGTACAAAAACCGGTCTCCAACCCGATCCTCTGGTGAAGACCGCATTAAACTCCTCATTTTATCCAGGACACGGGGTGATTCTTCATTGAACAGCATTTTGTACATCTCAGACATGATCGAATTGGCAAATTCGAACATGCTGATTTGTTTTGGTAAATTAGAAGAGCACAGAGTACTCAGAAACTTCAACTCAGAGATATTGGAACATAGTAGCATATTAAGCAAATAATTCTGGAACCTGAAAAACCGGACCTTGGGGAACTCGCTTAGCTGAAGATGAATTGCTTCGGCTAGGTATTCGTCTAAATTAAAAACTGGGGTTGACTGAGACTCAGAAACAGGGGAACTCATTCTCAACAAAAATCCGAGAACGACCTCGCCCACACGACAATCCTCATCTAGGCCTAGTACTTGACACACTAAAGAAATGACCAATTGAACTTCACTCTTGAAAATATGTACAGGGTAGGGCATGAATACACCATCTAAAGACTAACCATCCTTTAAAACACTCGACAGGAATTTACAGCGGGTTTCGGCTTCGCACTTCTTGTACAATTCGACTAGGACTGACTCATTTATCACTTCACGACTATCTGGGTAATTTTCTAGCAAACTAAGGATTTCTCGAATGACCGCAGCATCGACTCTACACAATAATTTGGACGCAGACCTGTTACGGAGAGAAATTCCTATGGCTTGGGGTACCACAACAGACAGCTAGACTCCAGAACACCATCTTTCCCAATATGCAATAGAAATAATCCATTGAGCTTGAATTGATATAATCCTGCCTCAACAACAAGTGAACAATACAAGCATACTATAACATGGTGTTAGAATTATTCTAGCATATATAATATCAATAATGTAAAATCATTCGATACATTCCAATGGATACAATATTAAATCAAATGCACATCATTGGACAGGAAAAGATGTTTCTTATTAACATAAATCAGAGATTACAAGTGACAACCTCTGACGGCACGTCTGCGAATCGGAGAAACTGAATCCCCCACTTGGGCCTCCACCACCTCAATCCTCCATCACTTCGATAGCAAGCTTACTAGCCAAGGGCAAGCTTGGGAAGAACACAACAGTGCTCCAAAGGGACAAAGGGATGCAGACTCAAGCATAAAGTTCTGGCAACAATGGACTATAGCTTCCTTGCTTCAATCTCTCTATATCTTCCCCCCCTCTTCAATGTACCAATGGTTCCTTATATAGCTTCACAAGGGATAATGAAGGGTCGAATCCGAGCGATCTCAAGGTATATGGAAGGCCAAGAGTCATATGAGTCGGATCCAAGTCAAGGAACGCTCCAAAAGGATTTGGACTATGCACACATCCCGATGTACGCGACTATAGGGGTAAAACCCGCGTATGTACGCGGTTATCGGGGAAAAAGCCGCGTATATCATAGTTTATATAGTTTTAGGGATGATAAAGGTAACATCAAAGGATAAAATGTGGTCCAAAGGGGATAATGAGTCTGCAGCGGGACAAGGGAAGGCCATACAATGTGTTATTCACCTAGTGGGGTGAAAATCGCTATAACAGATGCCCCCTAATGTATGAGATCAGAGGGGTTATACGATGGCCGAAATACATTATAAAGTCCATCCCGGAAATGAAGTGATGAAGGTACCCAAATGGAAGACCAGCCACTCAATCATCATAATACCATAATACAACTCTGCATATAATCTGCATATACATCTAGCAGTCCCGGATACATAAGAGTACAATGGCCATGAATAGGCATGATACATGATAGAACATATGTGGTCATCGCCACGTACAATATACATAGATAAGAATCTCCATGATGAAGATATACAAAGGACCATGATCTCCACAAGGCTGAAGATATACAATAGATCAAGATCTCCATAGTGGCTGGAAATATCTGACATATACTGGAACAAGTCACGAGAGCTTAAATCTCATGAACACTGGCACGATCAAGGAGGTAGCATATGGACGATGCCACCAATCTGGAAAGTCTTCTACACAAACCGCTACGAGTACATGTCCTACTATGCGAATGGAGGT
>LPNX010151120.1:4851-110436 GCA_001517045.1 Pseudotsuga menziesii | reverse complement strand
GCAATACTATACAACGGACTCCCACACCCTAAAAAAGGAGAAACATCGGCATGGGCACCAAAAGCAAATAAGGCGCTAACTAGGGTACCCATGTAAGGTAAATCTCTACCACTCATATCTTGCCACTTCTATAGCAGCAAGAAGGTTCCGTGACATAATAGAGTGGGTTCGTACCTAAGGCGAGAGTGACATGGTCATAAGGTCATGCAAAAGTGCAAGCGGATGTGAAATCCTAACCTATATGCCAGTTCAGACATAATACCTGTGCACGGCACGAACAGTTTCTGGTCATAAAGAGGCATCACACATTGTATGGACATTGACTCACATTGTATGGTCACGGAGAATAATTCACAGCACACCACTCTGCGAACTCTGGGAAATGGAGGGTTTGCTAAATGGCGAAATAGTACAAGAAAGACTTGCACACGTTCAACACATCATTCCCTCGCGAATGGTAATGCCATAATCTCTCTTTTCTAATAGACATGCTTTCAACAGAGAGGAAGGGGTCGCATACATTCCTATCCTTGTCTATTAAGAATTCTTCTCTATCATCTACGACCTGACCCGACATTTGAGCTTCTTTTCCCTGGTCCATTACTGAATTTCACATTGATAACTTCGAGAAGGGGAATTACAAATTTACTGGGTTTCATTTTTACCTGGTTTACTATGGAGGCATGTGCCCGAAGCGTGTTTGCACCTGACGAATAGAAGCTGAGCACTGACAAATGGAAGCCGACAGATAGACTAGTCCTTTTCTCCCATTCCCAATGAATAAAATAACAATGATTTGGGTCAACGTTACTTTTATAGGCCGCTTTTATCCTTGGAGCCTACCATAATTCTCCACGTGGACGATCATTTACTTTCCGCAACCACCATCTACTATCAGCCGCGCGTCTTTTTCCTCCAGATTCATTACCAACCGTTGATCTATTCTTTGTAATTTTCTGGCCCTCGGATCGCATGCCACGTATCTTTTTCCGCCGGGCGTCTTGGCGATAAACACCTTGCACGTCTCCATCCCAGAATCGCTCATGACCATAGATGTGACGTACTTCCACTCTTCACCGTTGGATCAAACACCACGTCCCACATTTCGCTGAGCCCTTTGACTTTAACCATCGTGCAACTCTGAGTCCCGGACTCATCCACATCCGTCGATCTGACATACCTTTACCGGTGGGCCGTTGGATCATGTGGCGTTTACCAAATTCCGCTGGGTTCCTTCGCTTTAACCTTCGAGCAACTTTGATCAGCGGAATTATTCCCAGTCGTCGATGCGATATGCCTTTAACTACGCACCGTCGGATCATCCGCCACGTACCCGATTCCGTCGGGAAATCCGGGATTATCTGCCGTGCACGTTCATCTTCCGGAATCCTTTCCAGCCGTTGATGTGATTTCCCGGCATTTGTCAGCCGTCAGATCTGTCGACATCTCCCAATTCCGCTGGCAGCCTCGGACTTATCTCTCGCGCAATTTCACCCCCCGGAAACCATAATGGACGTCAATCCACTTCGCCTCTGATCCTCGGCCGTTGGATTAATCACCCCACACACATTCCGCTGGACGCTTTTGGCTTATCCGCCATGCAGGTTCCGGTTACGGAATCAATCCCATGCATTGATGTGACCCGATTCCGCCACTCCACCGTCGGATCGAGAGGGGTATGCATGATTCCGCCAACCTCCATTTCCTTAACTAACTCGTGCTTTCACAAGGCGGATTTGAAGTGAGCCATGGATCTGCTTAGGACAACTTTATAGCCTTTGATATGTGCCGCTGGTTAAAATCCTGAACCTGTCTTATCCTCCTCGCATGTTTCGAAGAGCGGAGGGAATACCAGCCATTGATTTGCTCTCCTCTTTCATCATGGCCTAGGATCTTTACTAACTTGGTTGATCTTTTGGTTATCATTCCACCTTTACATTATATCCTTAAACCAAAGTATTTAAACAACATAATATTACCTCCACCACGTTCTTATTTCTGCTTTGCTAAATACAGGTGTTAACACCAATGTTTCAAATACTGAATATGAATCTCAAAAAGGCTTCATTTTATTGCGAGCAATAGGATTATTACCAACCCATGATATTTTACTCTAATTGTCGTAATGAATAACATTCAAGGCTTGAACAAGAAAACCAAACTCATCTAAGGAGACAATGGATCCAAACTACCTATGTACTTGCATTGAATTCTCCACGATATTTTTCTTCTATAGAGGAAAGATAAACTACCTTTTGTTTCTTACACAAACAAGCCAAGGGTCCATAATTAAGTTAACACACAGCTAAAAGTGGAATTTATGTCATCAATGTCACCTCCCCAGTCGGAACTAGTAAACCCAACCAATTGTATGGTACTATGACAATACTAAATAACATATTGATAAGTTCCTTTAATATAGTGAACAATTCTCTTTGTATCTTTCCAGTGGAATTTTCGAGGATCATGCATGAACTAACAAACCACACTAACAACAAAGGAGATATTAAGTCGATCGTGAGTTAAGTAAATCGTCCTACCGACCAACTATTGATAAAGAGTAGCATCAACTCGTAGAAAGTCAAAGTCCTTTGATAATTTTATTGTTCGGGTTTACAGGGTACTCCCAAAAGACCCGAACACCTTGAGCAACCACTTAACACAAATAGATCACAGATCAAGACATCGATGTTTGTCATGTGGTTAAAAACCTCGAGAGGGAAACAGTCCATGACCCCATCCAAATAGCTACTTGGAGCAATTTATTATGCAAAACAAAGAAAGTTACATGAGCTTCTCATAATCGATAAACTAGCCAAGGACCCTCCATGCTCTTTAAATAGAGATCATGGACCAATCAGGTGTTAAGCCACGGATCAATGCTAGGTATGATCTAAGAGAATGTGAACCGTTAGATCACTTTATGTCTAGAGCATATCATGACTGTCGGATTAGAATATTTACAAATGCATACTAAAGAAAAACACTTTACCTAATGGATATATTACACAAGCTGAGCTTAACTAACTCCTAAGTGTCTAAATATCCTAACATCCCCCCTTAAGAACAACTTGGGATAGGATTGAAGGATTTACAAAAGTGACACTATTAGGAGAAGGAAGGAGGAATTAGAGCCTATCCCCCCTTAAGGACACATTCCTAAAATCCTAACATAGATCGAAGTTTAGAAAACTTTGCTTCTGTAAGAGACTTGGTGAAGATGTCTACAACTTGCTCATCTGTAGGGAAATAGAGCACTTCAATAACACAATAATGAACAATATTTATGATGAAGTGCATGTGTAGATCAATTTGTTTGTTGCGCTGATGTAGAACTAGATCTTTGGCAAGCTTGATCGGACTTTAATTGTCGCACCAAAGTGTAGTAGGTTGTTGCTGCTCAAATCCAAACTCTGAAAGGATCTGTCGAAGCCATAAAGCATCCTGACTGGCATTAACTGTGGCTCAATATTCTGCTTCTACTGAAGAAAGAGCAAGAGATTGTTGTTTATTACAATCCTAAGTGACAGGTCCAGATCCCAGACTGAAAACATAACCTACAGTAGACTTTCGATCATCAGGATTGCTGGCCCAATCTAAATCAGTGAAACCAACCAACAAAGGTTTTCCCCCTGTACTGTAATGAATCCCAAACTGAATTGTACCTTGAATATATCAAAGTATTATTTTTGTTTCTTTCTAGTGACTTTCATGAGATGTTTGCATATAACGGGAAACACGACCAACGACAAAGGAAAGGTCAGGATGGGAATAAGTCAAGTATAAGAGACTACCAACAAGCTGACAATACAAGGTGGCATATACTTCAGGGGAATTACAAGTGGCATAAAGTTTGACTCCAGACTAGAAGGGAGAAGGGGTTGGTTTACAATATTCCATGTGAAAGCGACGAAGAAGGTCACAAGCATACTTAGATTGGGAAAGAAAGATTCCTTCTTTGGTTTGCAAGACTTGGAGGCCAAGAAAATATGCAAATGTCCTAAGTTTGACATTTCAAAATTTTGCTTAAGATTGGATTTCACATGGGTTATAAGTTTAGGGTCGCTACCAGTAAGGATAAGATCATCAACATAAAGAACAAGTATGATGATATGGTTTCCTACTTTCTTGATATAGACAATGGGGTCAATATGGCATCTAGAAAAACCAGTGTCAAGGAGAAAGCTATCCATTTTGGCATACCAAGCTCTAGGAGCTTGCTTAATGCCATATAAGGATTTATTAAGGAGACAGACAAGGCTAGAGTTATCTTGAACATATCCAAGAGGTTGTTCCATGTAAATTTGCTCCTATAAATCACCATGTAAAATGGCAGACTTGACATCCATTTGATGGACTTCCCAATTATGTAAGGCTACAAGGGAAATAACAAGGCGGATGGAATTCATTTTTGCTATAGGAGAAAAGGTTTCATTTTATTCAATCCCTTCCACTTGGGAAAAACCTTTCGAAACTAACCTTTCCTTAAGTCTTTCAACACTCCCATTTGATGCATACTTAGTTTTGTAGAACCATTTACATCTAGCAAGTTTCTTCCTTTTGGAAGAGGAACAAGATCCCAAGTATCGTTCGCCATTAAGGAATGATATTCTTCATCCATAGCTGCATCCCAATCTGGATCTCCAAAAGCTTCTACAAAAGTTTTTGGATCATGATTCTCAAAAAATTGCGCCAAAAGAGAAGAGGCTCACTGAAACTAAGAATGTGTTCGACGTTGATCTCTAGGATCACCGGCAAGATCACCAGCTGCTTCACATGCTGAACAGACCCATCGAGGAAGTAGTGGTGCTGGTGCAATTAGAGGAATGTGAGCAGGTAGAGGTGGATTTCCATCCTCACTGTCATCATCAGAAACTGGAGTTGGAAACCTATCAAGGAAGTTGCCAAGAAGAAGAAGAAGAAGGCACAATTGCCGAATCAGGCTCACAGGCCAAGAGATTTTCATCAAATTTAACATATCTTCTAATGATTATATCATGAGAATGTGGCTGAAGAAGTCTATAACCTTTTACATCTTCAGAATATCCAACAAATATGCACTTTTCACTTTTAGGCTATTCTTTCCATTTTTCATCCAGAATGTGAGCCCATGCTTCACAACCAAACACATGGAAGTGACTTACATCTGGTTTAATTTTACTCCATGCTTCTTCCGATGTTATAAATTGTAAAACTTTAGTGGGTGTGCGATTAACTATGTAATTTGCACAATTTATGGCCTTAGCCCAATACTGAAGACTTAGTCCCTTAGATTGGATCATACAATTAGCCATTTCTTTTAAACTGTGGTTCTTCTGTTCAGCTACACCATTTTGTTGTGATGTATATGGAACAGTGTGTTGTTGTTGGATTCCTTGTTCAGTGCAGAAAGTAGTGAACTTGTTGTTAAAATATTCTCCTCTATTGTCAGATCTTAACTTAATAATTTGATGACCATATTGTTTTTCAACAAGGGCCTTGTAGGCCAAGAACATGTTAAATACTTCACTCTTAAGTTTTAGGAAGTAAACCCAAGTGTGTCTGGAGTAGTCATCAATGAAAGTTAAGAAATATTTTGAACTAGAAAAGGAAGTAGATGGAAGAGGGCCACACAAGTCACTATGCACAATCTCCAAGGGAACCGAGGTGTGTCCAGAGGCACGTTTTTCAAAACTGTCTTGATGATGTTTTTCGAGTACACAACCAGAAAAAACACCATCCTTGCAAGATACCATCGAAAGACCAGTCACCATATTGTCTTTACATAGTTGTTGCAATGAGCGATAATTTAAGTGACCAAATCGCTCATGCCAAAGTTTGCTCAATTTATCACTATGAGCAACAAAAACTAAAGGAAAAGATGATGACCCAAAGTTGTTAAATTTGTACAACCTGGTAATATCATCAGCAGTTCCAGTAGCAAGGACATTTTGAGGATTTTTAAAATCCTTGATTACAACTTGGTGAGGTGTAAACGTCATAGTTTTACCTTCACCCGAATGAGTAATTTGTTAGGATGATAATAAATTGCAGGAAATTTTTGGAACACATAGTACATCATTGAAATGACCATTTTCTATTGGAACTATTCCAGATCCTACAGGACTTAGAGATCTATCATCACCAACAAATATTTGTTTGTTGTTACATTCATGCATAGTAGAAAAGATGGCTTAATCCTTAGCCATATGATAAGATGCTCCAGAATCAATGAGCCATTCATTTGCAGTAGAAGAAGAAGATGCAGTATAAGAGTAACCATAAGCACAAAGTGCATGTCCATGAGAGATAGATTCTAAAGACAAATCTAGGTTGATGTGGTGCTTCTTCATTGCTGCTTCCAAGGCTTCCATCTTCTTGAAACACTTAGATTCATCATGATTATCTTTCCCACAAAAATTGCAATGACACTCAGTCTTCTTTCCTTTTGGTTTGGATCCTTTGTCATTTTTTAAAGAAGGAGCTGACTGAGAGGGTTTGGGACCCTTGTTGTTTAGCTTATTATTGCCAAAATTTTGTTTCTTGGGAGGCTTGAAATTTTCTTTCTCTTGGGACAATAAGGCTTTCCCAAATGTATCTGCATTGTTAATTATTCCAAGATGAATGAGCTTATCTTGCTCTCTAATTAAAGAATCACAAAAGGATTCAAGACTAGGCTCTTGATAGCTAGCTGCAGTCAAGGATTCTTTCATGGAATAGAATGTAGATACAAAAAGAAAATATGCAAGTCCAAGTTTGATATGATAAATACATTATTTGTCTTCTTTCTTAATCTTTCATTCTTCACATAAGAGTCTAGGAGTTTTATACTTAGATAAATAGTCTTGAATGCATGAAAAATAATTTGGATTCAAGGAAATCAACTCATTCTCAAGTTGATGACCCCGAATTTCATTGTGTTTACCAAACACAGATTCCAACTTTTCCCAAGATTTATCAGGTTCATCAATTCCATATATGTGGAATCGCAAATCAGTAGAGATTGACATCCCAATCAATCCACAAGCTTCATCACATCTATTTTTCCATTTAATTTTCTTATCATCATCAGTGGGTTCTATTTCTTTCCTTAAGGTTATCCTGAAAAGTCCCCTACTTCGTAAAACATCCTCCATACGAGATTTCCATGAGAAATAGTTAGAACTTGTAAGTATAATATCACAATGGGAGGCCATACTATAAAATAATGGCTGAAAGAACAGAAACTAACTGTCTGGATGCAAAGAGCTCGAAAAAATATGCGGTTTAAAAAAAAAACGGCACTGAAAACTGATTCTGGATGATGAAGTTATGCTTGATCAAAGAAAATGTTGAAGATGTCCCTAATAGTGACATGGAAGATATTAACTTGACCAACTAAAAAAAAGAACCCCCCTCTTCCCAAGATCAACCTTTGACAATCACTTTACAATAAAGTTGTTTTTAAGTGAATCGCTTTTGTAGAATAAGTGATGTTCACTTTTACAATAATGTTACTTTAAATAGTGCGGCAATAAATTAAAAGACTTAAGTGACTCACTTTTTATTTTATTTTATTTAAGTGAGATGCATTTTTACAATAAAGTAACTTGAAAATAGCAATTACATGCACTAAAAAGTAGCTTAATAAGACTTGAACTCAATACCTATTGTTGTACAGGAATAAACACCCTTGTAACCTATGGTCTGGGGTTACCAACTTACTTTTAAAACTTGTAGACAATCAGCTTTAAAGTACAGAAATGAAATAAGAATATATGTTGGACTCACCCGATTATCGACGATTGATCCAAGCTTTGTCTTCTCCTGCTCTGCTTCTTTCCAAAGCTTTCAGGGATGCACCTCCTTCACCTACAAAGAGAAAATTCTCCAAGTACAATCTTATACATGTATATATGACAGGTTAGATGAACAATATATAGAGTGCTTAATCAAAAATATCCATCAAACATGATACATGAAAGAGACTCAACACAAAGTTGGAAGAAGAATTCTCTTTATTAACAATAGTGAATGAGATAAGTGTACAACCCAACGCCTAAGACAAGGACTCCTCTGCAACCAAAGGACTCTGAGTTTTGTTTCTCCAAAGACTTCTAAAGATATACCACCAGCATAACTTTTCTCTCCAAGATTGATTGATTAATACCCTCCCCAAGGCCTCTATTTATACTTTGGGAAATAGAGCAGTTTCAAAGGTTGAGGAGGTTGAGACAGTTGAGTTGGTTAATGATTAAGGCTCAACAAATCTACATTAATCGTGTTTTATTATTTTTAATGTTGAATGGATGTGTACGCGACTATTGATAGTAGCAACCTGCATATTACACACGAGTTGCTTTAAGGGAAACCTGTGTATAGATCTGTACGTGGGTTGTAATGAGCATAGTCGCGTACAGTACGCGGGTTGTCAAAAAAGATAGTCACGTATGTACGTGAGTTTCAATGGACATAGTCTTGTATGTCAATCCACACATAGAAAAGTAAAATGGCAAGCTAGTTGGAGAGTGAATGCATCTCATGCCATGCCCATCTATAGTGTTCAGGAAACCTTCAATCCAAAAGTGTCCTTTTGTGTACCAACATATGAAGTGTCAGTACTCGGACGGAGAAGTGCCATTTGGGTTGATAACAGATGCCCCCTAATGTGTGAGGTCAAAGGGAAGTGATGGCTGAAATACATTATAATCATTATCTTTGGAGAACTCAGAGGTCCATTGGAGCAGAGGTAGTACCTGAAACAAATACATAATAATGTCATATACAAAGTCATATCTGAGGATGCTATGTTCAATATACTAGAACACTAGCTCCTTTACAATATTTGAGTACATCATATAGTACGGGTACTAGACCACGTATATTACAAAAGTGGAGCGAAGCCACAATATACAATAATGATGAGTCTTCAAAGATCTAGAAGATGTGTAAATAGGTACAACATAGTCTTGCGCAACTTAGTCCATATATAGGAAACTAAGGTCTTCATAAACAATCCCAAAGAACTAGTACAATCCAAGCCATGTGAATAGATGTTATTGAAGTTGAACATGGAGCAGATTCAACAGTTTGTCAATCAATAGGTGATAATTAACAACTAAAGCAAAGGAGTTCACCCATAATTAAAGTGAATCTTGAGGTACGATCGTCAAAAACTCTAGGTCTTCGTCATCAGAAAGTGCTGATGCGGAACCATACTATGATAAGGAAGGCAATAGAACCTCCAACGGATCACAAGAGTGACTAGGAACTGGGTAAAGGAAGGGAGACACAAGTAATAACAGATACGACAATGATGGGATCATGATATAGATCAAACATTGAGTTAAGTCCTTGAACAATGAGCACAACACATAGATGACCCAAGGAAGCTTTTAACTTTATAGATAGAACAACTAGACTTATCTGTCATGTAGGAGACATGATCAGATTCCCTAGGTAATACTAACAAGAGGAGGAGTAAAAAACTTGAAGTAATAGCTGAACCAAAAGTGAACACTGAGACATGAGTATCAGAAAAAAAAGAGGGTGCTATGTTCAAGGATGACATGCTACCACTAACTGAAAACCAAAAGAAAACTTCTTCCTTACCTTCCCTGTTAAATTTTAACGAGTCCAGGAAAGCCAACTCGGATCTCTATTCATTTTTTAACAAGCTTTAAGAGAAGAGGGAATAATGCTTGATAGTGTCACTGATTCATGGATTTTATGAGCCCTAACTAGTACATGCTCAGTTGGTGTTTTCACATTCAGAGAGTCTGAAAACTCCAAAGAAGACTCCAGGGGGTCCTTTTTCGTCCAATTTAGTCTCCTGAAGCCGAAAAAGTATAAAACATACCACAAAAGAACTCTCTTAACTTTCGTAGAAGAAAATGTGAACCTTTTTCGTACTTAGTCAGGGAAGTTCGAAAAAGGTTAAATTACCACCTACACAACGCTCCTTCAAGAGAAGCATATAGCTTGATATTTACGAGTGTGAAGGAAAGCAAGATCACTCGAAAAGATCCATTTGAGTACGAGAAATGGGGCTTACAACAATAAACTCGATGCTTTGTTTTGTAGTGTTTAACGAGCATGACAAAGACATAAAGTACACTCGAAATTTTTTTTCATGTTTATGTCCAGAGCACGAAAAAGAGAAAACTAAGCTCATACCGGGTGTTCCTTTTCCATAAATTTAGTCCCTCAAGTCCGTAAAAGTGATAAACCTATGCCTAAGAATACTCTTCTCAATTCCATAGAAAAGAGAGTGATCCTTTCTCATATTATTCTGCATGGTCCGAGAAAGAAATGACCTACCACCAATGTGGATGCCCATTCACATATTCTTAACGAGCTTGAACAGACAAGTTAACGTGGCAGTCAAGTCTATTTTAAGGAGTCAGACCTGGGCCTAAAGAAACTCCATAAGGGAGGGGAGTCCTATAAAGGGATAGCTTGTAAAAAGAGAACAAAATGAGGCTCCATTTGGCGTGAAAAATAGCTAAAAAGATTCCCCTGTACCTAAGACATCTGCAACATGAGTATCGAAAGACAACATAGGTTCTAAATGAGGATACTCATGAGAGGAAAGCCCTATCCATGGAAGAACAATGGTAAAGACAAGGAGCTAATGGTTAACAATACCATATTCCGTGGTTAAAATGTTGATTTATAAGTTTAATATGGAGTAGGTATAGATGCAAAATGCATGTGACATAACAAAAAACATCCTATATGAGCAAAATACACCTTGGAAATGATGATAAACCTGTCACAAGGCAAAATATATGGTATAAGTTTGATGAATTATGAACTATGGGGAAAAAACCCACTTGAGAAATAACATTTCTATAAACAGTTCAAAAACATAAATAAAACTCACCATTTGGATTTTTAGTCATAAAAAACAAGTTTTCACCTCTACCTTCAATTGCTCGGTGTGGACAATCTAGTGGACCAATTCCAAATCCACAAGTGTCAGGTAAGACTACACCCCAAGCTCTTCAATTTGATCCTAGCAATTTTCAAAATTGAGCTCAAATTTTATATTTTTGAGCACCCTCAACAAAGGAACACTGTGTACACGGGTTCACTATATTGAAACTCGCATACATGCGTTCTGTACGTGCGTTTCCCTGAAGGACAGTCGCGTACAGTACATGACATGCCTTACAAGACAGTCGTGTACACTGTGTGAGGTGAACAAGAAGCATATAGGATCAAATTTTGAAATTTTACATGAAACTAAAGGTTTTCAATGCTTGTTTTACTAGGTTTGAAGATGGTGCTTGAGTGGAGGGAGCGCGATGATGAAGATATGGATCAAGAAGCACTCCAAGATGCCCCCACCATGAATGTTTTACATTCAAGTGCGTTGTTAAATTTTTTCTGTACATCACCTATGCAGGCCAATGTCCGCCTCTTAGAGTTCATGATAAATTATTGGGATCATGATTTGGGCATGTTTGACCTTCAAGGTGAGTCCTTGGAGATTGCTTCGGAGGATATCTATTTCATTTCCGTTCTATCACGATGAGGGGCTCCCATAAAATTGGAAGGCACCAGCAGAGGCGGTGACCCTCTAAGTGTCCAGAACTACATTGACATATACTGCACACCAGACACACAAAAGAGAGGGATTTGCATCCCTATTGTACACATATGTGATCTCCCTCTACAGGTATTGACAAGTACCATAGTGAGGGTTTTGGGATCATTTTCTCTTCACCTTGCTACACAAAACTAGATGAGACTAGCAATGGATTGTATGCAGGAGGCCCTATATGATTGGTGCTCGGGAGTGATCCCGATTATGAGGAAATAGCTGTCTGACTGCAAGAGAGGAAGGAGAAATAATTTTGGATATTCTAGCATACTAGTAGCCTTCTTCTTTGAGAGAGTGTCGGGATTGAGCCCTGTGTTAGTTTTTCATCACATTAAGATAGCATTATGATCTTAGGATCTTTTCACTGAGAGAATAACAAGCACAGCAATAAACATAAGCACATCACAAGAGACAAGAGACACAAAGAGATTTTCCGCGGGGAAACCATAAAGGAGAAAACCCTGCAACTTCCTCTCAGATAGAATCAGCACCAAAACAGTAAGAGATCTCCCAAAACAACAGTAGTCTTCTATCTTCTATCTAGGCCCAAAATTTCCTTCTCCAAAAGTGCGCCACACTTGAGAGAGCAAGTGATGTATTTCACAAGTGATAAATAGAGAGTCTCTCACTCTCTATTTATATTATTCCCTTGACTTGAAGTGCACTCAATCATGTTGGCCCAACTAACAATTACTTACTTGAGCCTACACCTTAATTAGTGTATAATAACTCAAGTGCCCCGAAACTATGGGGACTTACCTAATGACTTGATATGACTTGATTACATTATTAATCCTCCCGATCGGAACATTGGGGCATGATCACATGACTCAAATACATAATAGAAACATCTCGGAATAAACATCGGGTTACAATACATAAGATACATAGAAGAATACATTCCAAAGTTACATATATATCAACACCCTGCAGTACCCTTACCAGTTCATTCTCCTCGTCAGCCTAGGCTGAGTAGATGGGGAGATATCTTCCTCTGCCATGGAGGTGGAGACTCAGTGCAGAGTGTCTATGATGATGACTTCTACTTTTGGTGGGAGGGACAGTTGCCATCACTGGAGCAGTTTCCATATGCTGGAATGGATTTTTGTGGTGATACAGACCTCATCCTCCCTCTAGGAGGAGCATGGGGAGAGTTAGGTAATTTTTTATTTTCAAATTTTAAATTTTTTTATGAATTTTAAATATAGAGATATATACATATGTATAAAAGTTATAATCCTATAAACATGTCAAAATGCAAATATTGGACTAGTCCACCCTGAAGGGCATCCACGCATGTATGTGTGTCCTGTACTGGGAGAGAACCAGGGGTTGATTAGGGTTCTTGAGGGGAAGCTGGCCAGGCTTACCTAGAGAGTACCCACCTTACAGATTGAGCACATCCCAGCCATCATGCAGGAGTTTGTGGTTGGAGTACCACCTGTCTGGATACGCATTTTGAGGTGGGTAGCTAGAGAAGTATTGGTATACGTAGATGTTGTTGAGGCTGGTGAAGCTGAAGAGGCTGAAGAAGCTAGAGTACAGGGAGACCGGGGGCACCAGGGTGGTCCAGCTTAGATCTAGGGCATTTGATGGACTTTGATCCATATTTTGTATATTTTTTTGTATATTATATAGTTATGACTGGATTTGAGGATCAAAGACTCGACCTATCTATGGACAGATATTCACATGTAAATATATTTTGTCGGTTTATTTACAAATGTTTTTTATGTGTATGCTATATATTTTTATGAAAAATGTGTTAAATTCCAATCCAAGATGTAATTAGCGTATGCATCAGTTAATGAATTTTGATTCCTTGGAATATAATTGAATGTAATGAATTCAAAATTTCTTTTCAATAACCTAACTTGCATAAAGTGACGTAATAGAATAGGGTTCCACACTTGATAAGCACGATTGAGCTAGGAAACCACCAGTTGAGAGTCCAGTCAGACCTCCAGCTAAGTGATACCACGTGACAAAGCATCCCATAGAAGCTCAATTACAGCCCTATACTCAGTGACATTATTAGAAGCAAGACCTAACCAAGCGTCTCCTGATGCAACTAACTGTCTTGAGGGAGAATAAATGACCCATGCAGCTGAAGCTAGATTACAAGTGTGGCAACTAGCTCCATCAACAAAACCTACAAACCTCTTGGAAGACATCTGAAACAACCAGCAGATGGTATAAAAAACAAAAATCGATGAGCTAGTGTACATAAAAAATACATACAATAAAATACAAGAAAAGTGCTAAGCTTAAGCATAGTACTTTTTCAGGTAGAGCCCATTTCTAGGCTCAGGCAGCTTATTCCCATCAAAATCAATTAATTCATACGCGCCCTTATTTAATACCTTCGACAGGACATAAGGTCCTAACCACATAGACCTGAACTTTCCTTCCCCCAGGGGTTCTTTGTCTTGGTCCCAGAGAAAAACAAGTTCCCCCTCAATGAAAATTTGAGGCTTGATCGACTTATCATATTGGCTTTTGACCCTATTTTTGTGAGCTTGGTTTGCTGTCAGCGCATCTCTACGTTGTTCATCAAGATGTTCTAAATGTACTAAACCTTCCTCAAGCTCCGTCGTATCAGGTAACACATGAATAACTATTTTCAAGGACAGGATTTCACATTCAACCGGGGTAACGGTTTCCACTCCATGAACAAGTTGGAAGGGGGAGAAACCCATAGCATTTTTTACATTAGTTCGATACGCCCAAAGTGCGGGGTATAGCATGATATGCCAGTTAGAATGAGCTGCGTTAATAGTACATTTGAGGATAGTTTTCAAAGTTTTTTTAACAGCGTCAACCTGACCATTTTCTTGAGGATAGTGAGAAGATAAATGTTCTTGTCTAAATCCAAGCATAGTGGTCAGTTATGTCATCATGCTATTTTGAAAATGACTACCATGGTCAGTGACAATCACTTTGGGTATACCAAACCGTGCTATAATTTGATTGAACATGAAAAATATTGTGGTTTCCTCGTCGGCTTTAAAGGTGGGCATTGCCTCTACCCATTTCGTAAAATAGTCCACAGCGACAATGATATATTTGTGCTCCCCAGCCGAGGCTGGGTTACACGTCACATAAATCAATCCCCCACTTCATGAAGGGGCCCACTGAGACAATGAAAAATAACAAAGAGGGATGTGACCGTATCTTCTTGGTGTAAAGCTGACAAGGATGACAGCGCTTCATGGCTTCCACACAATCCTTAAATATCGTGGGCCAAAAATAACCAGCATGTAGTATCTTATGGGTCATTGCTAACCCAGATAAATGACCCCCACACGCTCCACTATGGGCATCATTCAGGACAATCTTCGCTTCCTCATTGGTAAGACATCGACGCAAAATGGAATCTACCCCCCTACGATATAAAGTATCTCCTATGATGATGTAGTTCTTGGCATGAAGGCATAGTTTACGTTGTTCCTCCCACGAGAAAGCTATAGGATACTTCAAAGTATGGAGATAGATAAGTATATCTCCATACCAGGGGTCAAAGGTGGATATCAAGAAGATATGCTCATCTGGGAATGAGTCTTGTTCAATGACTACATCTTCTTCTATTGGAAATTCAGCTATAAGCTCAGCAAAAACTAAGGATTTTTTAGATTTAACGGACTAGAAATCCAAGTCAAACTCTTAGAGAATGACTATCCATTTGTTGAATTTGCCTCCAACAGTCCGTTGGGACAAAACATATTGAAAAGGATTAACATCCACCACTACTATTGTAGTCCTCAATAAAATGTAGTGATGTAACCTCTGAACAGCATATATAGCTGCTAAGGCCAATTTCTGGACGTTTCTCGACATGCGAGCACCTGAGTTCAAGTCCAGCTAAAGCATGGCTAAGATAGTAAATGACATGCTCTTGGAGCTTATCATCCTCCTGGACTAGGACTACCCCTATGGTCAACTCAGACGTGGCCAGATACAATATAAAATCCCTAGAGTAATCTGGTGGATGCAATAAAGGAGCCGACAACAAAGATTTTTTCAATGCCTTGAAAGAAAGTTGTGCAGTTTCATCCCATACAAATGGGGTGTCCTATTTTAGTAGGTGCATGAAACCCTTGGTAATCTTGGCATAGTTTACAATGAAACGTTGAAGAAAATTGGACTTTCCCTGCAGTCTTTGAAGTTTCCTGATAGAACGAGGAGGAGGCAGATTTACAATGGCCTCTACTTTTAATGGATCCACCTGAATGCCTTTATTAGAAATAATGAACCTGAGCAGTCTCCCTGACTCGACACAGAACACACACTTGTGTGGATTCAAGTGGATTTTATAGTATCTACATCGTTCAAATATCAACCGTAAGTGATCTGGATGGTCAATCCTCTTACAAGAATGTGCAAGCAGATCATCAAGGTAAGGTTCGACAATGGCTTTGATATCATGGAAGGCAAAATTCATTGCCCATTGAAAGGTTGCCCCAACATTTTTCAATCCAAAGGGCATTTTTTTGTACACAAAGGTACCCCAAGGACAAATGAAAGCAGTTTTATGTTGGTCTTTCGGTTTTATTTGAATTTGAATATATCCGGAGAAGCCATCCATAAATGAAAAAACTTCACTTCCCATGCAAGCATCAATAATTTGGCCTATAAATGGCATGGGATAGTTGTCGTTAGGACAGGATTTGTTCAAATCTCTAAAGTCAGTATAGATGTGTACGGTCCCTTGCTTCTTATCAATAGGAATAGGGTTGGATACCCATTCTGTCAGAGCTATGGGATAAATAAAACCGGCTATCAGCAGTTTTTCCACTTCATCCTTCACTGCTGCCACTTTACGCAAGTTAAAAGGTCTCAAATTTTGTCGAACAAGTTTAGTGTCAAGGTATGTTCATATCTCATGCTAAACTATAGATGGATCAATGCCTAGCATCTCCTCATATGACCAGGCAAAAATGCCGCGGAATTACTTAAATAAGGATGTATAGATCACAATCTTTTGAGGAGAGCAGTTTTCACCAATATGTATATTTTCCACGACGTCAGGATTTGTAGAGATGTTGATAGGGATGGTAGCAAAAATATTTTCCATATTCCCCTTAACAAACATTCCTTACCTTGGTAAGGGATTGATGGGTATATCAACATCATCTGCCAGTCTCATATGAAACTCCTGATTCTCTATATTGTTTAGCTCTAGAAGAAAATAGGATCGATGATGAAGATCTTCATAGATCTTATCACATCTGCACATGGCTTTTAGAATGGCTTCATCAGAAGGTAAAACCATATCTAAGCAGTCCGCAGAATGCAAAGAGTTTTATGCCCAAGCAGGCAAATAGGCTTCTTCCAATTCCTCCGAGACTGTGAGGGGGACTGGAATGGGATCAACAGTGGTTTGGGTGATAGCTTGGTAAGCCACTTCCACTGCCGATAGGGGCACTTTAGGTTCATGGTGGGTAGGGAGGACCCAAGGATTAGTCCTATCGACAACTGTAGCAATGGACTTTCCCACACTAGTAGAACCTATATAATTAATAGGAGACAGAAGATTGAATGTGCCCATCAATGATGCGTGCATTCCATCACCTGAGCTCTATGCAGCAGGTTTGACCTGATCAACCAATGGCACAGTGAACTCATTAGAATCCATGAATCCTTTTCGAGTAAAATTGAGTTGGTCAACAGTAACCAACTTCCCTTCGTGTGGAAACACTACCACCCGAAAGACGGTCGATGCAATAGCAGACATGGCATAAGTCTAGCTTCTTCCCAAAAGCAAATTATAGTCCAAAGGTGCATCAATCACCTCCACCTCAACAGACACCGCTTTCCCTGCCAGCTTAATTTTAAAAGCTGGTAGGATACCATGTGGATAGAATGAACTTCCGTCGAAAGCAGTAAGCAGGGTGTTTGATGGGACCAACTTTGGGGACCCGAGAGCTTTCCAACATGACAAGGACATAACACATGTAGAAGCACCCTCGTCAACAACTACCCTTCCAATGGTCTTTCCACCATGGATGAAATCTATTGATAAGGCTACATGGTAAGGTAGGAGAATTTTGACATCAGACAAGTGAAATTTCGCCATGAGACTCGATGAGTCCATACTTCCTAAAGCTGCTAAGAGTGCATCCCGCTAGGCAGGATAACTTTGTAACACCTCTAAAGTCGACATTGCATAAGGTGTCTGGGCTAAGTCTTCAACCACGGAATAGTTTGAAGCAGCCCTAGAATTAGGGTTATGCAAGGTCTTCTTAAAGACACCTTTCGGTATCTTGGGCATAGTTTCAGCAGGTTTCTCGATCGTGAGAGGGTTAGAAATTTCACCTATAGACTTACCCTTCTCAGAGGTCTCTTTTTCATAGTTTTTATTCTTGGTCTATAGTAAAGTTGAGGATCGAACCATGTTGATATAATTGGGGTCAGGGGCATTTGGGGTGCCCCTACTGTATTCGAAGCTAAAGCAGAATTCTACCCTTGGGGAAATGGATCCTTCAGGACAGCCGATTGTTGAGCTTTTAACAGCTTCTGGACTTGTTCCATAATGGGACAAAGATGGGTGAGGTGATCCTCATGGCACAACTTACATGGGAATTTCACCTTTTTCTTTTCTTTCTTGCCCCTATTAGCATTATTTGTGGGTTTCAGCTTGTTTTGATTTCCCTCCCCTTTCTTTCCTCTCTTCTTTTTCCCACCGTGCTGCTGATTTCCCTTTTGAGAGGTCTATGCAAAAACATTTGCATTTTGGGTTGAGGGGGAAACCTTTGATGCCTCCACTGTAGAATTTTTGACAGACAGCTGATGGAGCTATTTGGCCAAAGATTATATAGTGGGAGAGTTTACGGACCCAACCACACCATCGACATGGGGTCCAGGCTTAGGTTTCTCTGCATCGTGGGTAGGCCTCGGTGCCTCAGGAATAATCTCATACAAGATCCCAGATTGAGAGTAGATCAAAACCAATTGCTGGGCCCTGAGGATAGCTTCTTCCTCATTCGTCACTCCTGAAGTAGATACATCCTTAGATATATAATGCAATAATGATTTAAGGAATCATTCTAATAAAAACTCAAGAGGAACAGTGGCTTTAATAAGGCTCTTCCGCCTCCTCCACTCTTGGATGTGATCTGAGATGTGGGTAGCCTTGTTCTGTCGGAAGGTAGATAACAAGTCCGTTCTGAAATCGTATCAGACCGGAAGCTAAAAGTGGCTAAGGAATGCATTAGCCAAGTACCAAAAACTACTGAATGCAGCAGAAGGCAACTCAATGTACCATTTTGTTGTAGTACTCATCAAGGTTCTTTGGAACAGCCTCAACCTAATAGAATCTTCATTCAGTGAATTAGAAGAACACCATAAATGAAAAGTGGTGGCATGAGCCCTAGGATCTTCACCAACTTTGCCTTCGAATTTTGGGATGTTTGAGGGAAATCTGGTGGGGACAGGTGGCCAGGAGGGATCATGCCTCACCAGGTCATTCATCAATTTAAACAAATATGGAAAGTTTAACATTGCCAGGAACGGAAGCTTAGGTCGAACCAGAGCACTAAAAGTGCCAGAATGGGGATTAGAGAGACTTGCCCCCAAATTCCCATAAGTGAAGGTGGGGTTGCCCCCTGCCGCTGGTTGCGAAGTGGATGGGTTACTTTGGAATGGATTCCATCTGTAAGCCATAGGATTATGGGTGGGAGGTGCAGTATAAGAGGTTCTGGCCATCCCAGTCGAAACTGGGGTTTGAAAAATAGGAGCAGGTATCCCTCCACTAAACAACGAAAAGGGAGAGCTCATGAATGAGGCCAAGACCGAAGTTTGAAAACCTTTCCCTTAGTGTTTCCAAACTACACTCCTACATAAGAGGGTGATGGGCTTGTTGGGCCCATAAATGGCCCTTTTTTACCATCCTTAATTACTTCTTTTTGTCCTATCCTACCCCATTGAGAATGACAAATAAATGTTTTACCCTCACTCTACTCTTCAATCCACCAAGGTATGATTGGTTATTGTTTTATTTTATTAATACTTATGATTGTGATAATTAAGGCTTCATATCTCTCAATATGCTAACATATGATGGTTTATAAAGGTATTTTGAGATATATAGACTGTAGGAAGATTGGGCTGAACATTCTACGAAAATGATGGGCATTCATCGCTCAAGCTTATCACCATCCATCCTACCATTTCCTAAGGAATGCAGTCCCAGTGTATTATCCTAGGCAAAGCTGTACAAAGATAGTTGTAACAGAATGCGTCAGATTTAGAGGTCAGCAGTGCGCTACTGCTCGTGTATAGCTATGATTTGAAGATATCATTATTCCTGGGTCGATTAACAGTTTCCCTATATTTCCTATCTTTCATCCTCCCACGTTTGTAACAGCTGTTGTCATTTAGGGTGCTTGAAGATCAGAGATCTTCATGGCTGCCCCATAATAGGGATAGGATGTTATGATTTACATTGTATAAATATGGAGAACTGTTTCAAACCAGGGGTTGTTGAACATATAATCAATTCATTGTATTAGCTGTAGGAGGAATTGTGTAATCGATCTGCCTTTTTAATACAAATAGTTACTTTATATCTAAGGGTTTGAACGTGTGTTCATCCAGCATCTCTATGTGAAGGCTGGGCCCATCTTCCACAGGGATTGCTTAGTTAAATTAGGCATTTCAATTATTTTGTTGTGTGATGTTATGTTAATTTTATTTCTTCGTAGGAAGTTGTAACAAGTTGTGGATTTACAGTGTGTTGTTGATTGCATCTCTTGGATACCTGTAGTGGCATGGTGTGACAGTCAACTGAGTAGGTAATTATTCCTTATGCAATTTGTGTGGTAACTGTAACAACTCTATTCATGCTTAGATCTTTTAGTTGTTGTTTCCATGAATCCTTGTAGCTTGTCTCTTATTTTTATGATTGTAGAATTTCATTCCTATACTTTGAATTCATAGAACAGCTGAACTCAATTTCTGTATTTTGAATCTCTATATTAATATTCAATTTATGTCTTTGGATTTCTAGAATAATCAGATTAATATAGTTGGGTTAATCATTAAGTGGTTTGAAATAGAATTTCCCTTTTTCTGCAAATGTAATCTAGATGTGACTTTCATCTTTCCATTCTTAGATCAAGAACAGCAGAAGGTAATTGTGACTGTATTCCTTAGAAGGTAACTAGATTAAGTAGATTCTTGGGATGAGCATAGCCGAACAGAGGATAGGATTGTTCAATTACAATAATTTAGTGTTTAAGCATATATTGTGCATGTTATCCTTGAAATACAAGACTTCCCTGGGTTGACAGTAAATATTGCACACTCTGTATGTTAGTTGTAATTCACTTGCATATTGGGTGCCCAACAGGGCCTACGTATGGAGTGGATGGGGGAATATGCCCCCCATTCCAAGGAAATCCTTGGACAAAAGCTGGGGATCCTACCGGACCACTCTGGGCAGTGTGTGTGAAGGAGGAAGGAACAGTAGGTATACTAGGAATCCCAGTAACCATGCCACCAGAAGCACCTACTAGGCTTGTGGGAACCGGTGGTTGAACCACCCAGCTCGCTGGAGTTAAGGGTGTAGTAGGTATAATAGATCTAGGGGCACTTGTCGGGAGAGGTAGTACCCCTTCAGCTGGAGTGACTGAGGTGAAAACAAAAGAGCTTTCTCCTACAATAGACATTATTCTGCCCACAGGGACACCAAAAACGGGTGGATCAAAAGGACAAACTTGGAAGATCACAGGATCATTTAAGTCAGTCAAGGGTGTATTAAAATTCCTTGCAAACTCATCATCCTACAAGTCTTCTATCTCCACTATGTTAAAATAAAAATGGTTTTCCCTAAGTTTTGGTTCACCCGGAACTTCACTTACTCCTATCGGTTCAAATGAATAGTCTGTGTCCAATCTCCACCTTTGAGGTGGAGGTGGAGGTTCCAATGTGATGAGAGGAGGAAGGTTTTGAAACCTTCATGAACTTGTAATAGGTTGGTCCTCCACGATTGTAAATTTGACAATTCAAACCCTAAGGTCGGCTAAACACAGACAAACCACAGAGCAATCACTACGAAAATTCCTAAAGTCTCAACAGTCAGCAGGGTTAAAAGATATGCATTCCCGAAGAAAGCTTAAGAAAAGTTACTTGGCATACTTGGCATATAAAGTAAGCAAAGTGAAGCAAACAGATTAATAAGACCAAAAATCAACCACCTAAGGAAGACTTGGAACCCTAGCTTGGGCAGATACAATGAAAGGAAATCATTGAGATCACACAAAGGCAAGTGGCAAACCAAATATTATCCAAAAATAGAATGGGATATACAATGCCTAGAACCTTGATCACTGATTTAGAAAACCAACACTTGAACCTATAACCCAACAGGAAAATCCACTTCAGGTTGCTAACAGAAAGACGATCCAAACAAATAAAGACTCAAGGGCTTTACAAGAAAGCACAAGGTATGGCTAACAAGGTCATCAAACTCATAGTGAAATGTCTATAAAGAAGGCCAACCAGCAAACAAATTTTATAGAGGGACATGGACAAGCAAACCATAACCCAAAAATTTTAAAGCTTAGGCTTGTACGCGACTGTGTACAAGGGGAACCCACATATTGTACGTGACTGTACTAGAGAGTAACCCACATACGCAGGCCTTTGTACACGACTATCCTAGAGAGCAACCTGCATATGCAGGCCTCTTTACACAACTGTGTGTAAGAGCAACCCGCATACAGGTATAAACTTTTCTAATAAAAAGAAAAAATTTCAAGGTCTTCAAACACCACTCTAAGCATGAACCAAGATAGGACACCACACATAAAATCAAGGCAAATACTGGTCACTGATCTATAGAAATAACCCACAACAGTCTGGGTTCCCCAATGGAGTCGCCAATTCTATTGTATAGGAATAAACACCCTTGTAACCTAGGGTCTAGGGTTACCAACTTACTTTTAAACCTTGCAGACAATCAGCTTTAAAGTATAGAAAGGAAATAGGAAGATATGTTGGACTCATCCAATTATTGACGGTTGATCCAAGCTTTGTCTTCTCCCACTCTACTTCTTTCCAAAGCTTTCAGGGATGCACCTCCTTCACCTGTAAAGAGAAAATTCTCCAAGTACAATCTTATACATGTATATATGATAGGTTAGATGAACAATATATACAGTTCTTAATCAAAAATATCCATCAAACATGATGCATGAAAGAGACTCAACACAAAGTTGGAAGAAGAATTCTCTTTATTAACAATAGTGAATGAGATAAGTGTACAACCCAACGCCTGAGACAAGGAATCCTCTACAACCAAAGGACTCTGATTTCTGCTTCTCCAAATACTTCTGAAGATATACCACCCGTATAACTTTTCTCTCCAATATTCATTGATTAATTCCCTCCCCAAGGCCTCTATTTATACTTTGGGAAATAGAGCAGTTTCGAAGGTTGAGGAGGTTGAGACAGTTGAGTTGGTTAATGATTAAGGATCAACAAATCTCCATTAATTGTGTTTTATTATTTTTAATGTCAAATGGATGTGTACGCGGCTATTTATACTGGCAACCCGCGTATGACACGCAAGTTGCTTCAAGGGAAACCTGCATACAGATCTATACGCGAGTTGCAATAATCATAGTCACGTATAGTACGCGGGTTGTCAAAGAAGATAGTTACGTATGTACGTGAGTTTCAATGGAAATAGTCGCGTATGTCCATCCGCACATAGAAAATTAAAATGGCAAGCTGGTTGGAGAGTGAATGCATCTCATGTCATGGCCATCTATAGTGTTTAGGCAACCTTCAATCCAAAAGTGTCCTTTTGTGTACCAACATATGAAGTGTTGGCACTCGGATGGAGAAGTGCCATTTGGGTTGATAACACCTATTAAGGAATAAAGCAAATTTGGACCAAGTGAGCTAATTTTAAAAGGTACGTAAAAGAATGGAAAGAGGAAGGGGGATTTTTTTTCTTTTTTTACTCTTCTCTCTCGTTCTCCGCGCTTGCCTTTTTTTTCCTGCAAATCACAAAAAAAATGAAAAACAAAAACAAAACAAAAAAAATTTCCACACAATGGGGTTATATCTTGGTTACCTTACCCGAAAATTATACGTTTTCAATTTTTCTCATTGTTTATGATTTGTCATGATCGCATAAGGTGCACAGCAAAGAGCATACGTAGCCAAGAAGACAAGAAAAAAACTTTCCCTTTCTGTTTCTGATTCGTCGCGATCACACAATGTGCACGACAAAGAGAATATGCAGCCAGGGAAGGCAACAGTCTGAGACTAAAACAATAAAGATCTAATAATAAAAATGATAAAATATGAGAGATTTTAAAAAAAATAAACAAATCCGTCACTGTAACATTATATCTTCAGATTTGCCGAAATGGGTGTTTATGGATCAAACGGAAATGGTTTTTGGTAAAACAGAAACTATTTCCCAATGGAAATGGTGCTCCAAACACAATGGAATAGCTCCCATAAGACACAAATGTACATAAAATCCAGAACTAGAAACCCTTTCAAAGTTTCAGCAACACTGGTTCCAGATCTTGATCAAAACCAAAAGCGGCTCTTCATAAACGTTATGATACCATGTTTGGGTTTACAGGGTACTCCCAAAATACCGAACACCTTGAGCAACCACTTCACGCAAATAGATCACAG
This sequence comes from Pseudotsuga menziesii, assembly GCA_001517045.1. Taxonomy (NCBI): domain Eukaryota; kingdom Viridiplantae; phylum Streptophyta; class Pinopsida; order Pinales; family Pinaceae; genus Pseudotsuga; species Pseudotsuga menziesii. Next base: position 86,210 of record LPNX010151120.1, on the reverse strand, counting down.
ATCAACACACCGATGTTTGTCACATGGTTAAAACCCTCAAGAGGGAAACAGTCCACGGCCCTAGCCAAATAGCTACTTGGAGCAATTTATTATGCAAAAGAAAGAAAGTTACATGAGCTTCTCATAATCGATTAACTAGACAAGGACCCTCCATGCTCTTTAAATAGAAATCATGGACCCGTCGGGTGTTAAGCCATGTATCAATAGTAGGTATGATCTAAGAGAAGTTGAACCATCGGATCACTTTATGTCTAGAGCATATCGTGACCATTGGATTAGAATATTTACAAATGCATACTAATGCATACTAAAGAAACACACTTTACCTAACGGATATATTACACAAGTTGATCTTAAATAAATCCTAAGTGTCTAAAGGCACCTTCATAGGTACCTTCATCCATTTGCAAAATTGGAATGCCCAAAAAGAAATGCAACAAACCAATATCAATTATTTCAAAGGTATATTCAAGATGTTTGTTCAAACCAAAAATCATATTGACATTATTTCTTGTAATGGATAAATCACCAAAATACAATGCCACAACCAAGGTATCACCATGAATATGTAATACATAAAAACCATGATTATATTCACAACACTTGATGACCATATTGATAAAGAAATGATCAATCTTCTCGTACTAAGCACAGGGTGTGTGTTTCAAACCATATAATGATTTTTTCAGTCAATAAAAAATACTAGAATATGTCACAAAACCGGGAGATTGTTCCATATAAATTTATTCAGACAAATATCCTTGAATAAAGGCACCTCTAACATCCATTCAATGAAGTTGCCATCTGAAATGAGCAACAAGGGAAAGAATAAGTCGAACAGAGCTCATCTTTGCAATAGGAGCAAACGTTTCAATGTAGTCAATGTGTTCTTTATGAGAGGATCACTTTGATACCATTAAATCCTTGTGACATTCAAAAGCATTGTATAAAGTAAACTTGGTCTTATAGAGCCATCAACACTTCACAACATTATTTCCTTGTTGTCAAAAAACTAGTTCCCAAGTGTGATTCTTCAACAAAGAATTAATTTAAGCATCCATAGAATTTCTTGTTGGAAGGAATTGTCATTGATGTCAAAAGAGTTTGGTAATGATAAGGAATAAGTGATGGCAGGGCAAGCGATGGCATATGTGATAAGGATGGAAAGACACATTAGATTATATAGCAAGGGGATCAAGTCAAGAGAAGTCTAATTGAGCTTAATTGATCAATTAACCTAGAGTCATGGAGTTTTGGTTAGCTTATTTAGCATAGGTTGGATGACTAAGATCATATCAAGAAAATAGATCAACGACAGGGAACAAATATGCAAAGTAAATGTGCATGAAAGATAACATTCCGGAGCACCAAACTGAAGTTTTGTGTTTGATAACTAATCAACGGACTATGAGGATTCTGCAAAGCGATTGACGGTTCACCGAAGTTGCAGAAAGAGATTTGAGGAAGCCCATTTCGAGAAAAGTCAAAATGCATACCCGCAATCCGCAATCTGTAATTGTGAAAGGAAGAAGTTTTTGATTATGGAAAGGTCATTGCAAAAAGATAATTGTGGAAGCAATTTTGGAGAAAGTCGAAATGCATACCGACAATCCACAATCTGCAATTGCGAAAGAAAGGAGTTTTTTATTACGGAGAAAATGAGTTTCCAATTGTGGAAAGGTAGTTGTGGAAAGGTAATTGTGGAAGCAATTTTCGAGAAGAGTCAAAATGTACATCCACAATCTGAAACCTACAATTGCAAAAGGAATGAGTTCCCACAAATTATTGAAAGATCGTTACGGAAATACAATTGCGGAAATATAATTGTCTGTAATCCGTAATTCACAATTTCAAAATTTTAATTGCATAAAGATGATTGTGGAAAGTTAAATGTGGAAAATATTTGTTGTGAAAAGGAAATTGCGAAAAGAAAATGCGGAAGGTCGCAACTGATAAATTAAACAGAAGTAAAAACAACAAATGGAGAAGTAATTTCGAATTAGTTTATTTGTCTGTGAAGAGTCACTATGAAGATATGTGACCATTGAATGAAGAGATATGTTTGAGGGTATATAAATAATGCTTCAAACCTTCAAATACGTTTTTATGTACATTTAATTGACAGATCGATTGATGTAGAATAGCCAGAGATCAAATTATCATATAAGGGTGGTAGGGTGGTGCTAGGGCAAGATATTTTCCTGGAAGGAGGTCGTAGCCTCCTTCCAGTAGTAGCTAGTAAATAGGGTGTAGAAGCATCCTTTCATTAGTAGCTGATAAACTAGGGAGTCATAGAATGCTTCCACTAGTTGCTAGTAAATAGGGTGTAGTACTATCCTTGTCTGTAGTAGTAGGAAAAAACTATTTGTAAAATATAATTTTGTAGTAATAGGAAGTATTGGTGGTTTACCCAATTGGGCGTCCACGATAAATTTGTGTTTTGTGTGTTCGTTTTTATCATTCATGTGTATTAATGAATAAATTAAAAATGGTTTAAATTGTTAAAAGTTATCAATACTGATTCACCCCCCCCCCCTCTCAGTATTGTCCAATATTCCAACAATTGGTATCAGACCAAGTTCCTTCACTACAGTCTAAACCACTAGAAGGAAGATCCTATTAAAACCACTATGGATCAACAAGGGTTAGCCACCAACAAAACTCCTTTATTTTCTGGAGATAATTATCCATACTGGAGTGTAAGAATGAAGTGCCATTTAATGTATCTTGGATACAAATTTTAGAGGTCTGTTGAAATAGAATATGAAGTACCAAAAGACGTACCTATAAACAAAGCAGAACTAAGCTAGTATGAGGCAAATGCAAAAGATATGAATGCAATTTTGAGTGGGTTAACACATTCAGTATTTGTAAAAGTCATGCAATGAAAAATATCCCAACATGCCTTGGAAAAACTAAACTGTGTCTATGAAGGAGCACCCATAGTCAAGGAATCCAAACTTCAGACCTACAAAGGATAGATTGAAAACCTAAAAATGAAAGAGGAGGAAAATATTGCAGAATATATTCTAAGAGTAGACGAAATTGTTAATGCCATTAGAGGAATTAGAGGAGAAATAAAAGAGAAGGACGTAGTTGACAAGGTATTGAGAACCCTGCGAATGAAGTATGACTCAAAGGTTCCCTCTTTAGAAGAACAAGATGAACTTAAACTTATGACAATAGATGAACTACATGGGATATTCATTTCCTATGAGATGTGAACAGGATAAAATTAATCATCAAAGAAAGAAGAAACTTTTAAAGTTGTATCCAAGATCCAATCTAAGGACCTAGATCATGATGAGGAATCTCTCTTCATCAAGAAACTTGAGACAATCACTAGAAAGTACAAAGGGAAGCTACCCTTGAACTGTTTTAACTATGCAATGATTTGACATTTTTCTAGAAAGTGTCCTTACCCAAAACAAGAGGATAGTGATAATGACGAACCTTGGTGTCATAAGTGTTAATTTATTATAACTTTGGAATATATTCCAAGTAGTATTGTATTCCTCCTTCGGGAGATGAGTTTGGTCTTGTCAGTGTCATTGAAAGAAGCAATGTAAATCTATAAATGTAAGTCAGGTCATTAGTACCCAAGTGTCATTATAATAAATGCTATTTGTAATGTCTACTTGGACAAGTCGGCCCTGACAACTAGTGAATTAGACCCCACCAAGTTAGAGGTCAATTCAACAGAAGAATATAAATAGGAGGTTCCCCCTTTCATTTGTACTCAATCACTCAAGCTTTTCTTAGCGAGAGAGAGAAGTAGTAGTGCGCCAGAAAGAAGGGAGCCGTTGTTGTCTGAGTTTTAGATTGCACTGGTTTAGTTCTATACTAAGGAAGTTTTATAGGGTTTTATCCCTTATGGTTTCCCCAAGGAAAATCTATGTGTTCTTATGTTCTTATGTTTTTGTGCATGTTGTTATTTCAGTGATCTTCTAGTGGATAATTGTTTCAAGATATCATCTAAGAAATTTTAAAGAAAAATCAACATGGTATCAGAGCCACCTGAAAGGAGACATTGCACAACTAGGGTTTTTTTTTCTTAACAAATTCCCTCGACATATGAACCACAAAAGAGGGATCCTCCAACTCTCCTATGAAGGGTGCATCTTTCTATGGTGAAAGAACTGAATTCCAAGAATTTTCAATTTTGGACCTATTACTATTGTCAGGACAAACTAGGGTTTCAGTTTTCCTAGGGTTTCATCATCAATATCAGAAAAAGGAAGATATATTCTTCATCTCCTTAGAAGGGTGCATATTTTCCACCACTCAGCTCCACCTATGATCCTAGCTGCAAAATTAGGGTTTCTACTCCAAACCATAGGACCTCAGGAAGAAGGTGAGTCAAGAGATTCTTTCTGCAAGTAAGTATACTTCTATCTATTTCCATTTGAGGTTCTCAATTTTCTAAATATGAAAAAGAACACCAATATAGATGAAAATCTTGAAGAGGTTGAAAACTTCAGAGCATGGAAGTACAGAATCATGCTCATCCTCCAAGAGAATGATCTAGACAAATTTGTGAAAGAGGAAGTGAAAGAACCATAAGAAGTTGAAGCTAAATCCAAACGCAAGAAGAATATGATCATAGCTAAAAGAATCATAGTTGATTCAATCAAAGAAAATCTGATTCCTCAAGTATATTCCATGGAAACTCCAAAAGAAATGTTTGATGCCCTATCAGGGATATTTGAAGGAAGAAACATTAATATGAAGATGAACCTGAGAAATCAAATCAAAAGTGTAAGAGCTCAGAAGTCAGGGACTATGCAATATTACTTTACAAGAGTATCTCAAATCAAGGATCAATTAGAAGCCATTGGTGACATGGTTGAAGAAGCAAAATTTGTAATGACAACCTTGAATGGCCTTCCAAGATATTGGGAAGCTTTCATCTGAGGAATTTTTTTAAGGAGGAAATTAACCAAATTCTGGAAGTTATGGAAATAATTTGTCCAACAAGAAGAGAGGATAGCATCCAGAGAAGAAAAAATAAATGATAATGAGGATCAATCCTTAACTGCCCATACCAAAGGAAAAAGAAAGATTCATGACCATCCTCCTAAGTCGAAGGTTTAAAAGACCCAAGAGAGATTTCTCAAGATTTGAATGCTTCAACTGTCACAAGTTAGGACACATTGCAATTAACTGTCCCATGAAAGAAGAAATACTCAAGAAGATGAGAAGGTTTCAAGCACATGCTGCTGAAGACAGTGATCAAGAAGAAGAAGAGGAAGCAAAGAAGGATGAAGATTCCATTCAAGAGTATGTTTTGATCTCTGCCCTAACTGGATCAGTCTCACCAAGAAATGATACCTAGATGATTGATAGTGGTGCCTCCAAGTGCATGACTGGTTTCAAGGAGTCACTCTCATGCCTTGAACAAAAGCATTCTCCACACAAAGTAATGCTTGGAGATGATTCCCAATATCCCATTAAAGGGTTAGGAGAAGCAGCTTACAAATTGGATTCCAAAAAGCCTATGAAGATGAAGGATGTCCTATATGTCCCAGGACTAAATAAGAATCTTCTTTCCATTTCAGCTGTAGACAAGAAAGGCTTTAGAGTTGATTTCATAGATGGAAAATTCCTCATGTGGACCAAAGGAAAAACTATCGATGATGTAGTAGACATTGGAGTTGAAGAAGGAGGTCTCTACAAACTAAAGGGACATACAGATTCTGCATTAACAACGAGTACCATCATTCCAAGTGAGCTATGGCACAGAAGGCTTGCTCATGTTCACTACAAATATCTTCCAATTGTAAGCAAGGTGGTAACTGGTTTACCATAAATTCAGATAAAACATGAAGGAGTGTGCAAGGGATGTGCACAAGGGAACAATACTAAGAATCCCTTTCAAAAAAGTAATAGTAAGGAAAAAGGGACCCTATATATTATTCACTCAGATATATGTGGGTCAATGCAAACCACTTCATTAAGTGGGTACTCTTACTATGCCTCCTTCATTGATGACTACTCCAAAAAGACTTGGATATACTTCTTGAAAAAGAAGGAGGAAGTATTTGAAAGATTCAAAGATTTTAAATCCCTAGTACAAAACCTTTCTGAAAATAAAATCAAGATTCTAAGATCAGATAATGGAGGAGAGTTTACTTCAAATGAATTCAATGATTTATGTAAAGAGGCTAGGATTAAGAGGGAAATCACCATTCCCTACAATCCACAACAAAATGGTGTGTCGAAGAGAAAGAATAGATCCATCATGGAAGTTGTGAAAGCTATGATACATGATCAATATCTCCCATTGTACATATGGGAAGAAGCAACAAGAATAGCAGTATATGTTCATAATCGAATCTCTCATAGTGCTCTTGGGGATAAAAATTAAGAAGAAATTTTTTTCAGTGGAATACCAGAGGTAAGTCATCTAAATATTTTTGGTTTTCATGTATACATTCATATTACCAAGGAGAAAAGATAAAAATTAGATCCTTCAGGAAAGAAAGGATTGTTCGTAGAATATAGTGAATAGTCAAAATTCTATTGAATATATATCCCAAGGTACCGTCAAATTCAACTTAGCAGAGAAGTTACATTTGATGAAGATTCAACCTTCAGAAAATGAAGAAAAGACAAGGAAAATGAAGAGGAGCATGAAACTACCAAAACTATTGAAAGTCCTAAAGAATTCAGAGTTGAAGAAGAAATCCCGATACCTAAAGAGCATGATATAACAGAACACCACCTACCTGACAATTTACCAAGTGAACTGATTTCTCGGAAGAGAAAACCTTCATGGGCTCGTGAAGCAATTGAAGAAGCAAAAATACTTGGTTCTCCCAAAGGATCCATCCAAGAGAGAAAGAAGCCAAAGTTATACCTTAGTTACATGGCCTTGATGTGTGATCTAGTCGATAAAAAACCAATTTGTTTTGAAGAATCAATCAAACAAAAAGAGTGGGTTGATGCAATGGTCAAGGGATACCAATACATTATGAAGAATGATGTGTGAGAAATAGTACCTAGACCAAAGGACAAGTCAGTGGTATCCTCTAAATGAATAGTCAAAACCAAACACTTAGCAGATGGAAGTATAGAAAAATATAAGGCTAGATTTGTAGCCCAAGGATTCTCTCGAAAAGAGGGAATTGATTATGAAGAGACCTTTGCCCAGTAGCTAGATACACCTCTATAGGAATTGTTCTTTCCTTCGCCTCCAACATGAAATGGAAGCTACATCAAATGGACATAAAGACGTCATTTCTAAATGGTGTGATAGAAGAAGAATTTTATATCGAACAACTGCAAGGATTCGAGATCAATGATCAAAATACTCATGTATGCCGACTAAAGAAAGCATTGTATGGATTAAAGAAAGCACTCAGAGCATGGTATGGAAGGATTGATGGATTCCTAATGAGCTTAGGCTTTACTAAGAGTAAAGCAGATTCCAACTTCTACTACAACGTTGATGAAGATGGAATTTTCATTTTGTTACTATATGTAGATGATATGTTTTTGACAGGAGAAGATAAGTCGATTATCGAATGTAAGAAGAGGCTTGCTGCAGAATTTGAAATGAAAGACCTTGGAATGATGCACTACTTTCTAGGTCTTGAAGTATGGCAACATTCAGATGAGATTTTTCTAAATCAAGGAAAGTATAATGTTGAAATCTTAAAAATATTTGGAATGCTAGGTTGTAAAGTTATGACTACTCCAACGACTACTAGTTTGAAGCTATTGAATGATGACACCTCAGAAGTTGTTGATGCCATGCTATATAGACAGATCATTGGTTCGTTGATGTACCTCACCAATACTAGACCAGATATATGTTTTGTAGTAAACACCTTAAGTCAGTACATGGTGAATCCTAAACACATTCACCTAATTGGTGCAAAACATGTGATGAGGTATCTAAATGGAACTTTAGATTATGGGCTCATATATACATCCAGTGGAGAGATCAAGTTGCATGGATATGAAGACTCAGATTGGGGCGGAAGTGCCAAAGTTAGGAAAAGTACATAAAGATTTTGTTTCATTTTGGGATCTGGCATGATCTCTTGGTTTATTAGAAAGCAAACTAGTATTGCACTTAGTACAGTAGAGGCAAAATACATTGCATCATGTTCTGCCTGCAGCGAGGTAGTATGGATTTGAAATATGTTGTCAGGATTATTCGATGCCGAGATAGATGTCACTGATATCCTTTGTGATAATCAGAGTTGTGTCAAGATGACAGAGTCTCCCATATTTCATGATAAGTCGAAACACATTGAGATCAAATATCATTTCATTCAGGATATGGTTCAGAAGGGAGATTTACAACTCAAGTGTGTTCCCAGTGAGGAATAAGTATCAAATGTATTGACTAAGCCTATGGCTCATGTAAAGTTGGAATACTTTCGAGACAAGCTTGGTCTGGTCCAAAGGGACCTCTCTTGAAAGAGAGAGTGTTGGATGCAATGGTGACTAGGTCAATCTAGGGGAGGGTACGTCTGGCTAGGCTTGTTTGGCTCGAAAGGGTTAGCAAACCATACTAAAGACCTATCGATCCTAGGGGGATTAGTATGTCTGGCTAGGATTGTTTGGCCCAATAGGGTTAGTAAGCTAGACAAGGCTTATTTGGTCCCCAGGGAGATCCATTTGTCTAACTAGGCTTGTTTGGCTCGAAAGAGTTAGTAAGTTAGACAAAATGCCCAGATGGATCTACCAGATAGCTCACCATGATGCTGCTCTGAAGAAGATGAAGGGCAAGATGTATCCTCAGTATTGCTATATTGTTGATCGTTGATGACTCCTGAAAAAATTGATGGTTGTTACAATATTGCTATATTGTTGATCGTTGATGACTCCTAAAAATCTTGATGGTTGTTACAGTATTGCTATACTAATTGTTGATGACTACTAATATGCTTGATGGTTGTTATCATATTGCTATACTTATTGTTGATAACTATTGAGATTCTTGATGGTTGTTACAGTATTGCTATACTGATTGTTGATGATTGATGAGATGCTTGATAGTTGCTGCAGATACTGTTAGTAGTTGATGATTGTTGATTAATGAAATGCTTGATTATTGGTGCAGTATTGCTATATTGCTAAGATGTTGATGATTGATTATTTGATATGATGGCGGTTGTCAATAATTATTATGCTATCGTTATTATTGAGATGTTTGTTTGCTTATGGATCAGTGATTGATTGATTCCATATCAATAATGATACACTGATGATTATAGTTACATGTTACTTCAGTATTCTTATACTGATCATGACATCGATGCTTCGGCATCTCTATGCTGATTATGCAGATAATGCTCTTGCATTAGTTATTGTTGAGTCTTTAGCACTAAAAAGTTGATGATGATTGTTGGTGTTGTCAATATCCTTACACAGATATTGCAGGTAATAAAATTAAATTTGATGCCTCAATATTCTCATAATGATCAAATAGAATATGGTATAGTACTCATAATGATGATACAGACATCCGTTGATTCATTATTCACATACTGATGTTTCAAGAAGAAGGTCCAGAAATTGATTCAAGTAGAAGAAAAATAAAAGATGTTCGAAGGCGTACGAAAGACAAAGACTACAAGAAGAAGATCCAGAATATGGGTAAGTAGAAGACAATTAGAAGATGTTTGAGAATTTACGAAAGACGAATACTACAAGAATAATATCTAGAAGATGATTCACTAAAAGACAAACAGAATATGTCCAAGAACATACAGAAGATGAATATTAGAGAAGATGTTCCAGCTGAGATTGATGATGAATATGTTAGACAAATGTTCCAAAACTTCCTGTGACATATAGAGTGTCAATAGACATTTGTACAGTTGTAATAGCAGATGTTGAATACCTTCCTAGTTAAGAGGGAGTGTTAATTTATTATAACTTCAGAAGATATTCCAAGTATTATTGTATTCCTCCTTCGGGAGATGAGTTTGGTCTTGTCAGTGTCATTGAAAGAGGCAATGTAAATCTATGAATGTAAGTCAGGTCATTAGTACCCAAGTGTCATTATAATAAATGTTATTTGTAATTTCCAGTTGTACAAGTTGGCCTTGACAGCTAATGAATTCGGCCCCACCAAGTTAGAGGTCAATTCAACAGAAAAATATAAATAGGAGGCGCCCCCTTTCATTTGTACTCACTCACTCATGTTGTTCTTAGCGAGAGAGAGAGAGAGAGAGAGAGAGAGAGAGAGAGAAGTAGTAGTGTGCTAGAAAGAAGGGAGCAACTGTTGTCTAAGTTTTACAGTACACTAGTTGAGTTCTATACTGAGGAAGTTTTGCGGGGTTTTCTCCCCTATGGTTTCCCCGAGGAAAATCTATGTGTTCTTGTTTTCTTATGTTTTTGTGCATGTTGTTATTTCAATGATCTTCTAGTGGCTAAGTGTTTTAAGATATCATCTAAGCAATTTTAAAGAAAAATCAACAATAAGAAAGATCAAAAGAATAAGACCATATACAAGAATAAGTTTCAGAAAAATAATAAAAACCTATATTCCAAAGAAGACATTGAAGATGGTGAAATAAGTGAAGATGTTGAAGTCCTATTCATGGGTTTCAAAAGCAAAATCCCTGAAGAATAAATAGAAGATGTGATAGATATTGAAGGAGAACTTATAAATTCTCATGAAGAACTAGAGAAGTATAAAAGGATGTACAAAAAATTAAAAAAAATCCACATGATATAATTTGAAGAGAAAAACAATGATGTAGAAAGAATGATTTTTGAATTAAAGAATCAGGTTCTAGAAGTCGAAAGGGATGAAAACAGTCTAGAACAATAGCTCAAAAATTGAATTCAAGAATCTAAAAGGCTTGAAGAAGACATTATGCACCTTAGAAAGGAATTGGATGAAGAATCTATTAAACCATAGTTTGAAATAGCTCAAGGACTTTAGATGAAATCCTAAGTGTCCAAAGACCATCAAGCGATAAATATGGATTGATATTTGACAAAGAAAAGAACCCAGTATATTCTTCTTGCACAAATCAAGATGGAAATAAAAGAAACTATGCTGCTTTACTCATGAGCCAAATTAACTAGGAAGAAAGTAAGAAATATGCTTATCTCTGACAAATAACATCTATGATGCCTAAAAGACCAATCATAAGTAAACATCAGCAACGCTTTTTAGGAAATTGTTACACCTGTAAAAATGTTGGACATATGGCTAGAAATTGTAAACTAATGGTTCCTATTAAGAAAGTCATTACACCACAAAATTCCTTATATAAAAAAAGTGGTACTAGAAGAAATCCAAAAGGAAGAAACTATAATTCTTTTGCTCCTCTATAGAATTATAGTATATGATGCTACAAATTTGGAAATCTAGGACACATTGCTAGAAATTGTAAGCTAGTGATTCTTATGTATACAGTATGGATAACACCTCAAAATCTCAAGACAAAGAGGAGAGGAAGGCTTGGAAGAAGAAGGATAACATGGAATATTCAGTAGCTTGATGTGCCACAGAAAAACAAAATCTATGGCATGTGGAAAATGGATGCTCAAAGCACATGAAAGGAGACCCAAATAAATTTATAATCCTAAAAAGAAATAAAAAAGGAAAATCCACCTTTGGAGATAATTTGTGCTCCAAAATAATTGGGAAAGGTACAATGGCTATTAGAGACAAAATGAAATCTGAAAATGTTTTGCTGGTAAAGAAATTAAAACCAAATCTTTTAAGTGTGAGCCAAACATGTGATCAAGGACACATATGTATATTTAACTCCAAGAAATGTGAAATCAGAAGAAAATATTCAGGAAAACTTGTTGGGATTGTTGTAAGAACTCCAAGAAATGTGTATATTCTAGAAAATCACGAACAATGTTATATGAGCCAAATTGATGAAAGTTTGCTATGGCATAGAAGGATGGGGCACCTAAACTTTGACAATCTTGTAAAAAATAGTCAAAAGGGAGATGTAAGAAACTTGCCAAAGATTATAAAAACCACCAAATCATGTTTGTAGAAATTGTCTTCATGGGAAACAAATGAGAACAAGCCTCAAAATCAAAGAACATACAACCTCTTAGCCATTGGAAATAATTCACACTGATCTTTGTGGACCAACAAGGACTAAAATATTTTAAGGTGAATATTACTTGATGTTATTAATCGATGATTATACAAGGATGACTTGGGTGACATTTCTTAAATAAAAATCAGAAGCCTTTATGAAATTTAAAGCCTTCAAAGGACTTGTTGAGAATCAAGCAAATCACAAGATTAAATGTTTAAGATCAAATAATTGTGGAGAGTTCACCTCAAATGAATTCAATGAGTTTTGTGAAATTCATTGAATCAAAAGGCAGTTTTCAACAACAAAAACTCCTAGGAAAAATGTAGTTGAGAGAAAGAATATGACAGTTCAGGAAGAAGCTAGAGATATGCTTAATGAAGCAAAAATTCCTGATGGATATTGGAGAGAAACAATATAAACAGTTATATATATACAAAACAGAGGACAACTCAGAGTAAATAGTAATAAGACTCCTTATGAGCTATGGTTTGGAAGACCAGGTTCAGTTAAATATTTTAGAGTTTTTGGAAGTAAATGTTACATAAAAAGAGAAGATGGTAATCTAGGAAAGCTTGATTCTAGAGCGGATGAAGGAATATTTCTTGGATATTCTTCCACAAAATTGGCATACATATGTTACAATATAAAGTCGCACAAGATTATAGAAAGTGAAAATGTAACAGTTGATGATACTAAATCAAGACTACAACACCAAGTAAGTGATGATGTGGAAGAAACTGATCATGAAGAAATAAATGATAAATAAAAAGAGGAAAGTTCACAAAAGGAGGATTCTCTTGAAGAATAAGAAGACATAGTATAAAAAGAAGACTCATGGGAAAGTGGAGGTGAAGACTCTCCAAGATCTTATATAAAATCTCCATTTAGGAAAATACAAAAATATCATCCAGAGATAGAAATCATAGGTGATAAAGATGCTGGAGTCAATACAAGAAGGAACTTTACTATTCAAGGAACAAGCCTTACTATCAGTAGTGGAACCTAAGAGTTTTGTAAAAGCTAGCAAAAATTATGCTTGGATAAAAACCATGAATGAAGAGTTGGATCAAATTGAGAAAAACCAAACTTGGGAACTAGTTCCAAGACCTACAAACAAGAATATTGTAGGAACGAAGTGGGTCTTCAAAAAAAATGTTAAATGAAAATGTCAAAGTGATAAAAAAAAGGGTTATTATATAAAGGATATTCTCAAGTGGAAGGTATTGATTTTGAAGAAACCTTTGCACCTGTAGTAAGACTTGAAGCAATCAAAATGTTCTTCGAATTTTCATGTTACAAAAACTTCAAAGTATATCAGATGGATATAAAATCTGCTTTTCTTAATATATAACTTGAAGAAGAAGTCTATGTTGAGTAACCTGAAGGTTTTCTCTTATCAAAAAATTGAAATCATGTTTGCAAACTTAAGAAGGCACTCTATGGTCTTAAACAAGCTCCAAGAGCATGGTTCTAAAGACTTGACAATTATTTCAAGAAACAAGGATATATAAGGGGGGCCACTGACAATAATATATACATAAAATTTGAAAACAATAATATGATCATTATTGTAATCTACATAGACGATATCTTATTTGGAGGTGATCTACAAATTTTGAGTGTAAACTTTGCTTCAGAAATGAAGAAAGAATTTGAGATGTCAAGCTTAGGAGAACTAACATTCTTTCTAGTCTTACAAGTATATCAATTGGAAAGAGGGACCTTCATCTCTCAAAAAAAGTATATCAAGGAAATGTTGAAAAAAATCAAAATGGAAGAATCCAAAACCATTAGTACTCCTATGGTCACAGGTTGTAAATTGAGCAACGACAGTGAATCTTTAGAAGTAGATCACACTATGTATAGGTCAATGATTAGTATTCTATTATGTGTAACAACTACAAGACAAAATGTAATGCAAGTTGTAGGCATGGTTTCCTAATTCCAATCGACCCCAAAAGAAACACATGTGGTTGCATTAAAGAGAATTTTTAGATATCTAAAAGGAACCGTGGATTATGGATTATGGTATCCAAAAAGTGATAACTTCACTCTAAAAGCATTTACTGATGCAAATTGGGCAAGGAGTATTTATGACATGAAAAGCACGAGTGGAGCAGTATTCTACCTAGGAAATTGTTTGGTGAATGGCTAAGCAAAAAACAATCCTCCATTTTAGAGGTTGAGTATATTATTGTTACATCATGTTGTACCGAATTCATTTGGATGAAGCATAAATTGGAAGACTTACTTGTAAAACATCAATACCCCATTATTATACATTGTGACAATACAAGTGCTATAAACATATCCAAAAATCATGTTATGCACTCTAAAAAAAACATATCTCAATCAAGTATCATTGTTTAAGAGAGAAAGTATCACAAAAAATGGTCAAATTGGATTATATTGATGATATGAAGGAACAAATTGCAGACATTTTTACTAAACCACTATCCAAAGAAGTGTTTGAGCATCTTAGACATAAGTTGGGAGTTATATCCTTGCCGTGAATAGAAAGGAGAAACATAAGCATATCAAGAGGAGATATGTTGACAGGGGTAGTTGTCAGAAGAGAACCTTTGTCATTGTTGTCAAAGGGGGAGAATGTTTTAGCATTTCCATCAATGCCAAAGGATGAGAATGTTGGAAGGAGTTGTCATTGATGTCAAAAGAGTTTGATAATAACAAAGGAATAAGTGATGGCAGGGAAAGCGATGGCATATGTGATAAGGATGGAAAGACACATGAGAGGATCTAGCAAGGGGATCAAGTCAGGAGAAGTCCAATTGAGCTTAATTGATCAATCTTCTAATCAATCAATGCATATTCATGGATTTACGGTCAGCTTATTTAGTAGAGGTTGGATGGCTAAGATCATATCAAGAAAATATATCAATGACAAGGAAAGAATATGCAAAGTAGATGTGTGTGGAAAATAACATTTTGGAGCACCAAAGTGAAGTTCTTTGTTTAATAACTGATCAACGAATGAGGAGGATTCCACAAAGTGATTGGAAATTCATAGAAGTTGTGGAAAGAGATTCATGGAATCCCATTTCAAGAAAAGTCAAAATGTATACCCACAATCCGCAATTGCAGAAGGAAACAGTTTTCGATTGCAGAAAGATCGTTGCGGAAAGATAATTGTGGAAGCAATTTTCAATAAAAGTCGAAATGCATACCCGCAATCCACAATTCACAATTGCGGAAGAAAGAAGTTTCCAATTATGGAAAGGTAGTTGCAGAAAGGTAATTGAGGAACCAATTTTCAAGAAGAGTCAAAATGTACATCCGGAATCCGCAACCCGCAATAGCAGAAGGATTGAGTTCCCACAAATTGTGGAAAGATCGTTACAGAAAGACAATTACAGAAAGCTAATTGTCCGCGATACACAATTCACAATTTCGGGAAGTTAGTTGCAAAAGGTAATTGTAGAAAGATGATTGTGGAAAGGTAAATGCAGAAAAGAGTTGTTCCAGAGAGTTTGTTGTAGAAAGGACATTGCGAAAAGAACGTTGCAAAAAATAAATTGTGAAAGGTTGCGACTAATAAATTAAACCGAGTTGAAAATGACAAACATAGAAGTAATTTTGAATTAGTTTATTTGTCTATGAAGAGTCACGATGAAGATATGTGACTGTTGAATGAAGAGATATGTTTGAGGGTATATAAATTATGCTTTAAAACTTCAAATAAGTGTCTCTATACATTCAATTGAAAGATTGATTGATGTAGAGTAGTCACAGATCAAATTATCATATAAGGGCAGTAGATTGGTGCTAGGGCAGTCTATTTTCATGCAAGGAGGTCGTATCCTCCTTCCCGCAGTAGCTGGTAAATAGGGTGTAGAAGCATCCATTCAGTAATAGCTAATAAACTAGGGGGCCATAGCCTCCTTCCAGTAGTTGTTGGTAAATAGGGTGTAGTACCATCCTTGTCTGTAGTAGCAAGCATAAACTATTTGTAAAATATAATTTTGCAATAATAGGAAGTATTGGTGGTTTACCCAATTGGAGTTCCACAATAAATTTGTGTTATGTGTGTTCTTGTTGATCATGTGTGTTAATGAATAAATAAAAAATTGTTTAAATTGTTAAAAGTTATCAATACTAATTCACCCCCCCCTTCCCCCCCTCTTAGTATTGTCCAATATTCCAAAATTTCCTTGTTCAAGAACTCCCTAAGAATCGACATAAGTGTAAGGAACACAAGTTTAAAGAACGCATTCCATCAGTGCAACAATACCATGTTTTTTTTTACTACAGGTCTAGAGACCAATACTAGCATCTTTAGCATCATGTACAATAACTTCAATTATTTTAGCATCCCACCTAGGTAGAGAAGTCGGTGGTGATTAAGGTCAATGATGGCTAGTTGAATGAGCAAGTGATATTATTAATCAATGTAGATGAACAACTAGTCAACTCAGGAATAGAATTTGACTAGATTGTCAAAGTTTCAAAGAAGCGTATAGTTGAGACTGATTCTTTAGTAATATCAAAATGATAATTGTGAAATAGACCATAAGAGGGGTTCAATAACTTATTACCTAGGATATTATAATCAAGGATGACATTTATGCTCAAAATGATCTTTTGTTTAATTGGTTCAGATAATTGATAGGATTGTAATTCATCACAATAACCCTTCATGATGTAAGAATGACACATTGCATCCAATTTCTTCTTGTGGTTATCACTATTATGTCCCTAAGCAAAACATCCAAGCGTTCTAAGGTGTCTAAGAGATGTTTTTCTTCCTCCACCACTTCTCAATTGGTGTCATGTCACCAACATATCTAGTTGGAACAAGGTTCAAGAGATAGTTTGAAAAGTAAAAGACTTCTCCCCAAAATTTAGTTGGAATATCTTTGATATATAGTAGGCACCAATCCATTTCTACCAAAGTATCATTCTTCCTCTTTACGACTTCAGTATGCTGAGGGGATTAAGGTCCATTATGTTGAGGGGATTAAGGACCTTGAATGTTGTATGCTCATTACTTTTAAAGATTTACTTCTTCTTGCTTCATATAACATTTACTTCTTATTAGTAATGACTAATAACCTTCAAATTAAAAAACTCTAAAAAATAATATACTAATAACATTTTATTTTATTTATATTTATTTATCATTATTATTATTTAAATAATATATCTATCTATATATATAACTAACTTCCTTTGAAGTATAATCCTAACCTCTCTTTCCAAGGGCAATATATTCTTAACCTTCCTCTTCAAGGAAATAGGATTAACTTTTTCCACCATTAAAATATTTTCATGATTCTAAAATACCCTTTTAATGATTTGTTAGACTTAAATCTTTGATATTTTGAATATTCGTATCTATTTTTTTGTGCACAACTTAATTAATTAAATAGTGGTGACCCTTGGTATGTCCTTCCCCTTTGTTAGCCATGATGTCATTTGATACACAAATAAGATCTGGGAAGATGTAGTCGTTGGCGGTCACCACTTTCCTCATATTGCGTCTCACAAAATAAACTAGCAATTGTACCTAGGGGTCCAATAAAAGAACGTCGTGTTGTAAGCTAAGTTTCATATGACTGCATCACCTCTTATTTATATTTGCTGGATCTTTCAGCCAATATCCCCTTGCAGATGAAGATTCATTGGTCTATTTGGCTGGATTTTGTGAATTGCGAAGGTGGTTCTCGACGTAACCTAAAAAATCTAAGCAATCCAATGTTCTCTCAATCTTGAACGAATACTGTAATGCATTGAACTGTTAAATTCTTGGAATCCCTGGGAACCAATAGAAGACTCTCTTCCATCAAAATCCTATGGAACTTAGCAACTGACAAAATGTCCTTAACTGATATATACCTCGAAAAACTCCCAGGAACCCTAAAAAGAAATAAGTCAGCTCAAGCCTGATAAAGATAGGCTTTATTGTCCACTCCAGCAACTCTACAGCAACCCCATCTGCTATGTATATCTGCTAATCAGCAGCACCAGCAGTCGGCCTTGCTAACATGAGAACTCAAACTATATGGGTTTTTAGAAATGTACTAAGCTCAGATCGGCTTCCTCGATTCTGCATCATCAGAATCACACAACAAATCAGACAATCAATGCAAAATTAACCATTAAGATTAGTTGGGGACCGGTGCTTACTGTTAACAGTTTGCCAATCGAGATTATATACCAGCAAACCCCAGCTATAAATCAAACTTCGTAGCGACCATGGCTTTCTGCTCCCTCCCACAGTTCATCTCTACAATATCGCCGCTAACTTTTCAGATGCAGCCAAGTATAGCACGCAAACATCCCATCGAAGCATTGAAATAAGTATAGAAAATCTCCACATACCTTGACCTAAAGCATGGCAAAATAAAATATATAAGAAATTAACCATGGATTTTGGCCACCAAGTATTAAACACTGATACCAAACACCTACAATCCGACAAACATATTTCTCACCACGGGGGAATCTCCTTCAATCCCAATGCATAGAATATATATTTTTTCTTTAGATGGTTTAATCTTGCATCACGGATTTGGAATTTGATGTAAAAAAGTTGGAATTTTTTCACCCTAGCGTGGAGATCCACCAGTGAGTGCCCTAAGAGATATAACACAGTTGGCCTCATCAAAAGGGTTAGTCGGTTTTCCATGATGGCTGGTATACGTGAAAGTGAAATGGGAGTTGATCAATCTCTGAAAATTAGATTAAAGTGAGTCTGATAGCAGCAGGTCAATATTTTCCATGACAGGGAAAAAAGATCTGCTCAAGCTCATCAAATCTGAATTATCACTCAATATCTTAGTGGATAATATCATTAGTAATGCAAATATCAAATCTGAAGACCATACGTTCAGAGCACCTAAAAGCTAAGAAGTTTTATCAAGTACGACGATACTCGGTCTTGATGCTATCTAAAGTAGTGACCGAAATCATACTCGTCAATATAGATATTAGGGCCTTCAATCCATGCACGTCTTACGGTCTTGACCTGCCTGATAGAGGGGACAAATGGTGTGATCCATTTGCTGTCCGGTCATGAGGGACTCTATAACCAATATAGAGGGGAAGGCTGCAAGGAAACAAGGAAGAAGACTAATACCAATTGGCCTTGGCTTTTACTTTTGGCATAGGAACACATTATAGCCCTAAATAAATAGCCTGGTTTAAATAGACTTTGTATCTATCCCGCTCTGGCCTGAACCGCACACCTCAAAACACTAAACACCCGTCTGTGCAAAGCTGCCTGATAAAAAGAAGATAAAAATACAAAGAACGGGGAAATAAAGACGCACATCACAATTTGAGCTTAGGCGGCAGTCACCAGACAACGAGCAATGAATATATTTACCCAATAAGGAAGGAGGAACGTTAGGAAAATAAAATTGGATAATCTTTTCTATTATATAATGCAATAAATAAATAAGTTGTGGAAAGTTACGTGCATCGATTATATGAACCACGACATGCATTATTGTTACCAATGAATGGTATAAACTTACTGACCGAACCTGCACTGATACACTGATCTTAGACCTCACCTACAGAACCATCTGCCTTTTCAACAGCCCTTGGAAGATCTGATGCCTTGGTACTACACCTTTGGTGGGCCCTTTTAACCTCATCCCTTACACTCATCCATATTAAATTTTTGTAAGCTTCTTCGATAAATACTACTTTGGGACTTAAAATACTCCTAGTAAACCTACTCACTTACTCCAGAACCTCAGAGTCATACCTCTTTTTACTATCCTTTGAAAGAATTAAAAAACCGATACCCAGACACCTATAATCTGACAAACGTTTTTCTTATTATAAAAAATCTATCACTTATGAAGCTTCAAGGGAGCCCACGTGAGCCTGGGCTACATGCACACCACGTGGTCTTTGATTTCACTGACTAATACAATATGATACACTCTCAATAGGAGGGATTTACAGAGAATTGACGAGGGATCTATCGAAGCACAGCACAGCACAGCATAGAGATCTATCGAAGCACAGCACAACACAGTTCGAATTCGTACCATATAGGTCTATTTTGATTCGACCTATAGTAAAACGGAAGTTCAAGGATTTAATTTGACGTTAAAATCTTTAATAATGGCCCGGTACAAGCTTTAATCTCAAAAGATTTGAGCATTGAAGTGACCTTTTCAAATTCTTGCAAGCTTCGTTTGAAACACGCAGAATTTATAGCTGCCGACAGTTGATCTGATGAGAATTCGGCATAGAGATGGCCGAGAATGATAAATTTGTTTGTTGGAACATCGAATTTAATCGAAGAAGCTCGGAATTTGGTTCAAGATCACTGTAAATGGTAAAGAAATGTGTTATTTGTGAGATCTAGCAGTTTTATTTACAGTAGATTGTTTATAAATGTGGAGGTGTAGTATAATTGTTTTCTGTTTCGAAGAACAGTAGAAATGGTGATAATTCTGCAAGTTGAATCCCAAGGAAGACACCCAGAAATTGCACATGCCAATTTTTGGTAGCATATTTTAGGGATTTCACCATTTTTTGATCGCAGATCACTGGATTGAATATACATCGTTCAGGCAACTGGTCAGAAAATCAAATGCCCAGGATTGAATCTCCAACGATCGGTTTTATTCATTGAATACCCTTATTTCTATCCACCCAGCAAGGGCCGGCGAGGGTTCATGGACCTGCTCTAAATTATAGGTAGGTTATGGCAGTGATATTGACTCATTGAACTATTAGTCTAGGCTGGCGTTCTGTTCTTTAGTCTAGGGTTCTATTAACTTTGTTGATATGTGTTCCAATTCTCCTATCTTCTTGACCACAATTATATTCCCTAGTTCAGATTCTGCAAGCTATTGAAAACATTTTCATTATTGTGTTCAAAACAGCAATTCTATTCTCCCACAAAAGTTTCCTAATGACAAATTTTGACAGTAATTTTTTTTGACAATTATTCCTTTTCTGTTTCGAGCTTTAATATGGCAAAGAGGGTTGGGAAAGAGGGAAAAGTGCTAAATATAGTTAAAAACTGTAAAGATTCAGTAATTTCTACATGTTGAGACCAACGCAACTATTGTTTGGTCCTGCTAGAATGTTGCTATTTTGCAATCAACTAACGAAGACGAAGAGAGGCCAGAGAAGCCTCGCCATTATGGACTCACAGAAATCAGGGCCCCAGAAAATTATTTTTTTAAGTATGTGGATTATATTGATTAAGTTTTTATTTATGAGTGTGTGAATCCAGGGAATGCTGGGTGGAAGTTAACAGTGGGTGGAAGTTAACAGCAGGTGAATCATTTTAAGACATTCCAAATTTGTTCACAGGATGCTTTGAATCAGGTGAGGATTCAATTGAGAAGCTTCTTGGTATGAAAGAATTTGATGGCTAGGAAGGTATTGGAGCACTTACTGATAAAATGATACCCTCTCCATCTGAATTTTACATTTAGCTATTTACATTTCTGTATTTTTAACAAATTTACATCTTTGTATTTTTAACAAATTTACAGGTTTGAAGTATATATGTTAAAGAAATTCCCTGAATGCTAAACAGTATGGGATATTCATAATATTTGAAGTTTCAAATATTGAATCAATAAAACGTAAATTCATTCATGCGAGCAAACGTAAATTCATTCAAGCGGGCAAACTAAATGTTAAAGGGAAAAACAAAGATACAGAGAGATTCAAGACCTAGAATCATGGAGTTACCAGCTCGTCCTAGAGGTGAGTTCTTGAGTTCGACGAGTTCTTGAGTTTGGCAGGGCAAGGAACTATGGAGTTACCAGCTCGTCCTAGAGGCGAGTTCTTGAGTTCGGCGAGTTCTTGAGTTCGGCAGGGCAGGGAGAGTTCCTGAGTTCTGCCTTCGCAGAGTTCCTGAGTTCTGATAGAGGTAGGCATCAGCAGATTTTTCCTGAGCTCTGATGGAGGCAGGGGGTTCTAATAGAGGTAGGAATTACCGCCTAAGAGTGTCCGCAAGGCAGGGATTTATTGATTTGCATTTAAGGGAGATTGAAAGAAATGCCAAGCAGCATTGATGTGCATTTAAGGGAGGTTGACAAAAATGCCAGGCAGTAGATGAAGATCAATGACGCAAATTACCCCAATCGTCGGACGAAAGCATCCTACGGCTGGGAAAAAAAAATGCATTAATTGGGGGAGTCGACTCCCATTTGTTAAACGCCTTACGGCGTAATTAATTTTCCTTCGATTACAATTTGGGAGAGTAAATATAGTTCAGAATGACTGCAATCTTTACGCTGGTTAATTTTCTTGATAGAATAATGGACAGAAAACATCAACCAATTTAACAAATTTAATTGGTTTATGATCAATTTTTGCATCGAAGAGGCACATTCTATAGTTCAGTGGAGGGAGATGTGTAACTCTTTCTGTGTTCATCCTAGAATTGACATGTGTCTTTTTTTAAATATAATAAAATATTATAAAATAATAACTTGTCAGCTCAAATTAGAGTTAAAACATTTATAATGACATATATTTAAAAAACACAAATTAGATAAATTGGAGATGTATAACTCCTTCCGTGCTCATCCTAGAGTTGACACTATCCTTTAAAAAATAATATTATAAAATAATAACACATCGGCTGAAATTAGAGCCAAAACATTTACAACCCCATATATAAAGAAAAACACAAATAATATAAATTAAAATCCTTCATTAAGAAATTTGATCCCTCTAGGCGCTTGCTAGATCCCTTTTACGATGGATCTATGTTGGTGTTAGCCAATGCACCTTCCACCTCTTCATCATCAACTACCTTCCTTAATTCATTATTCGGTTTAAACTCAAACCTTATGGATACCTGGTCAGATTGTGTCTTTGCATTGGCTACTTCAAATGATGTCAATGATGTTCAGGCTGATGCAAACTAATACTTAGTCAAATATTTACCATTAATGCGATTCAATTCTCTTGTCATCCTTTTAATATCTATTACTGACTGTTACCCTAACCCGTCTTTTCTTTTTTTTTTAATTCAATCATCTCCTCTCGTCATATTATATTTTTTTTAATGTCCAAAGGGACCTCACCATGTTGGCATTATATTGATGTCTAGCCTCCAAAGACCCAGAGAATTGAATCTCTGGCGTGGACCATATTATGTTTTAGTGTCATAAGATCAAACTATTTGAGCTACCCCTTGGGGCTCCTCTCATCATATTGTCTATTCTCATAATTTAAAAATCTTATGATTTGGGTTGGATTAGGCTTATTTTTTTGTCACAATTTTGATAAAATCTGGTCGGAATTTTAAAATATCTAGGTTACAGTTTTCAAATTTTGGAATTTTTGCTCCACTAGAGGTTTTGAGGGTGTTAAATATGTTTCTACCATCAAAATTGAGATTAAAACATAGTTACATTCTAGTTTTGCAAAATAAAAAAGGTTGGATTCCACGAAAAAAAGCCATAAAATCTAAAACGTTAAATTTTTAGACATCCTCATATATTTCTCTAATTACACTTATATATATATATATATATATATATAATTTTAGCCTTAATCCATATTTCATCTCATAACCTTATTTTTTTAATAAGCACATACTATAGTTTTCATTTGCAGGTTACAAAGATTTTACTCTTTTCAAAAACAAAATATTAAGTTGAGTTTTTTGACATTTAAATTTAAATTTCGGAATTTTTAAATATAACTTATTTGATTTGTTGATAAGTCAAAGAAGTTATTGTTTGGACATAAATCCTTGAGGTATTCTTTTAATTTTGACACATACACACAACACATGATAGCTATCAACTTTGGTCTATCAAACCTTAAAGAGGAAAGTAGTCCCTTGGTTTTCTTTATAATTTTATTTCTATTCTGAAAAAGCGTTAACAGAAGCATCCCTAAATAACTATAATTATGATGAGTAAAAGGTTATGGAGGTCAATATTGTAGCAAATGTTTCGAAATTCTGCTCTTACGTGGGTGTACGCGAGACATTTTATGAGAAAATGTTGTTCATCTTCAACCCTATTTATATCACAAAGATGATAGATTATTTTATCCCAGAGTGTTTTAGGAATTGCCTAGAACCATGTTTTACTATGTAGCTCATGATAATTCATTTTTACTTTAACAATGTTGATTTTCTTCTTAAGGCTAGTTAAAATAAAAAGATACTTTTGATCTTCTAGGTTATGGTTGATCACTTTCTTATAATATCTTAATTTTATCCTATCCTCAAATTACTTATTCCACTGCATCTTTTCCTTAAATTTAGATGTAATAATATTTTAAATATTATCTTTATTCTATAGAGTGACTTATTCTTCCTTTACTCTCCAATGTTTTAGACAACACTTGCAATCTTTATACCAACCTCACTTAAGTTTTAGGTGGTTTTGACTCTAGAGGATGAAGTAATTTTAGGAAGCATCTAGTCTTCCATGTTGGTTATCTTGTTCTTGTACATTAGGTACCTAGCCATAGCCATGCTCTTAGTAGAGGAGAGTGATCCAGATGGAGATCAGTGCCCATCCACCTATTCCACTAGCTCAAAACAATTCTCCATTTTGGCAGTTTCCTAGTTAATTTTCTATGGGTTTTCGGGTCCCAAAATTTTAGGATCGTTTTAAGGCCCTAAATGAAGTTGTTTGGAAATTCAGGGGGTAAAATGATATCCATTGGTGGCCCCAGAAGAAATAGATAAATCTCGGATAGACCTTTCCAATGGGTTATCAAGCACCCAAATCAGAGATCATATGCAAAACTTATGACCCCAGGAAGTTGTGTTGATGTATTTGTAACTTCAGAATGTATTCACTTGTATATCTTATGTATTATACCCCGATATTTATTCCAGGAAGTATATCGTAATGTAATTGATTCATGTCATGCCCCGATGTCCCCATCGGGAGGTTCTATAATGTAAACAAGTCATGTCAAGGCATTGTGGGTAACCCTCCTATTGGTCAAGGGTTAAAGTCCCTGCAGTTGTGGGGCCCTTGGGTTATTAGACTATCCTAGAGAAGTTGACCCTAGGTGAGTCATTGTAAGTCAGGGAAATAGTCCCCACCATTGTGTTAAGGATAACCCTCCTTGTTGGTCAGAGGAGGCAAAGTCCCCACAAGTTATGGGGCACTAGGGTTATTAGACTCTCCTAGAGATGTCAGCTCTAGTAAGTAATTGTTAAGTGAGGCTGACACATTGGAGAGGAAATTAAGTGAATGAAAGAATATAAATAGAGAGTGAGCCTCTCTATTTATCACACACATACTCACTCACTGGGGTGCATGAGTGAGAGAGAAGAAGCTGGGATCAGAGAATGGGACTATTGCTGTTGGGAGATCATCTTTATTTTTTTGGGTTTTACTTTTGGTGTTGATTCTATCTCTAAGGAAGTTGCGGGGTTTTCTCCTTTATGGTTTCCCCGAGGAAAATTCTTTGTGTCTCTTGTCTCTTGTGTTTATTGTTGTGCATGTTATTCTCTCAATTAAAGATCCTAAGATCATAATGCTAGCTTGAATGATAAAAATCTAACATGGTATCAGAGCTAACCTGAGAAGAAGACATTGTGCAGCTACATAAGCTAGGGATTCTTAATTTTTGGGTCTCTATCCACAATCCATCAGCAAAAGTATGCTAGGCTGACTCTCTATTGAAGGGTGCATCTTTCTGTCGAAGCGGAATTCAATTCCGAGCATTTTCAGTTTTCGCTGCGGGAAATTAAGGCTTTCTACAAAAGAAATTTTTTTTAGTGAGTCCAGCATAGGATTTACCTCCTCATCAAAATCTAAGTTTAGAGACCTGGGTCAAGATTTTTGGTTGGGTATAACTCCGGGAAAGTCAAACCCTAGTTTGACCCCAAACTGAAAAAATCCTAAAATACTAACACTGATAAGTTTTGGTACATTCACTATATCTTGGGATTGGAGAAGTATCAGGAGCTGAAAATGTCACAGGCTGAAGATACAATCCTATTTTACACTGTGTCCAAAGTTCAGCCTTAGAGTCACTATATTCTGGGAGATATGATCCCTCCAAGTTAGGGTTCCATCCTCTTCCAAAATTCATCCCTAAACATGACACCTAGGGAGAATTGTTATATATTGGGATGAAAAGGTTCAAATGAAATTTCTAAAGATTTTCCAAAAAGGGAACCTACTGTACTTTCTGTGGTCCAAGTTTCAGACCCAGAAGATGAAACAGTGACACGTGGTAGTCCGTACAACTTCATTGTTCTGAACAGTCCTGTAATAAGTCACCTTAGGAAAATGATCACAAGTCCCAATTGGTGAAACCAATTCTGATGAAAACTATGGTGTTGAAATAGGGATAGTCGAGACTACCTCAATCAGAATTTTTAGACACAGAGGAGCAGTAATTTCGGAGATACCATAGAAACAGTATCAGGCATTTCTGCAGAAGA
Source organism: Pseudotsuga menziesii (assembly GCA_001517045.1). Classification (NCBI taxonomy): domain Eukaryota; kingdom Viridiplantae; phylum Streptophyta; class Pinopsida; order Pinales; family Pinaceae; genus Pseudotsuga; species Pseudotsuga menziesii. The sequence goes on along the minus strand of LPNX010151120.1, from coordinate 59,792 downwards.
AATTGGTAAACTAGGGCTTCCTGTTCCGGGAGCTTCCCTCCACTGTTTTCAGAAAAGGAGTACATTGGACAGCTCAACTTGAAGAGATCTATCTCTCTATCCAATCAGATCTAAAATATTCCAAGTTTTTAAAATTAGGGTTTCTCTGACAAATCCTAGATCAGTCAGCTTCGGAACCAGGACGGCCACCTCAAATCAGTAAGATTTAATCTTTTACTATTTTCATTTGAGGTTCTCATTTCAAAGTGATCTATCACATCAGCTTGATTATAAGCTTGGTGAAGTTGACAACTTGCAAGCATGGAAGTATATGATCTCTCTGAAGAAAATGAATTAGACACCGACATAAGAAGAGAGGTTCCAGTTCCAGAGGGAGATGAGGCTCAAAGCCTTACACAAGAAGAACTTGGTCAAGGTCAAGAATATCATTGTTGATTCAATCACGGATCAACTTCTACCACAAATTTATTCCCTAAATACACCGAAGATTTTTTATTTCTTGACCAAGCTATTTGAAGGGAAGAACATAAATTGGAATATGACCTTAAGAAACCAGTTGAAGAATGTGAAGATCCAGAATGTAGATACCATATAGTCATAGTTTACAAGGGTCTCTCAAATCAAAGATCAACTTGAAGCAGAAGTGGAGAATGCAGAAGTCATGATAGCCACCTTGAATGGCCTCCCAGGATCATGGGATTCATTCATTCAAGGAATTTGGGCCAAAAGAAAGTGAATACTTTCAGTAGACTCTGGGAAGAAGAAGAAGCTCGACTCATAATAAGAGAAAAGAAGATGGGAGCAACTGAAGATCAAGCTCTCACCATCCAAAGAAGATCCCTCAAGCAATGAGGAATATAAAGAACTCAACTCTTGAAGAACCTATTATCCACCTTATCATTTGGATGAGAAATGACGCTATTATGAATGAAGAAGATGATGAAGTTGAAGGCTCAAGAAGGATTCTACCCACGAAACAAGTAAAGATAAGTATTCAATTGACATTTCATGATATTGTTTTGTTATGCATTTGTTTATATTCAGTTAATGTATTATAGAATGTTTGCATTAATGACAGTATACTACTAATATGCATGTGATGGATAAGTAGCTCATGGTGCTATACAACTCTCCATTGCTACTTATCTAGAATGAAACCTCTTTGCTAACACATTGGATTAGTACACAATCTCAATGTTGTCCTGGTAGAGATGGATGGCATCTAGAAAAGTTTCTGTGAGATATGGATGAATGTTGTATTGGCTAAAATAGTTGCATGATCATATATTTATGCATAATAATTTGCCATATTCCTTATGAAATGTTTCTAACCATACAACTAATGCATTTGACTTTTAGGAAAGATTGCGTAAAATCGCCTACAAGCAAAGAAAGATGAGACTTGTTTCGAAGAACAAGTGACAACAGTTCAAGATGAAGAATAATATGACGAATGCAGCGACATCATTGATGCAGAACCTTTCAGCTATGAAGAAGTAACCAAGAAGAAAGGAAAGACCAGTTCAAGAAGAATGATGTCTAGGATGCATTATCAATACATGAAGGGAAGTTCATAGTTCCATCATGCAGTAGATGGAAACATCGTGGGATACAAGGCAAGATTCACTACGAAGAGACATTTGCAGCCAGTGGGATTTGAAACACATACATGATGAGCTTGATGAAGATATTAACCTTTGCTACAAGGTTGAAGATGAAAGTATATACACTAGATGGATACATAGAATATTAGTAGCATAGGAAGCTACTTGTCACTCCGGTACAGAATGTTTCAGTGCATAAAGTACGGAAGACAGAAGGAGTATGATGCTCCACTTCAGAGGGAGTGACTACAGAATATCTTGAGGTTCAACATGGTACAACAGGATGGATAGATTACTGATGACTCTAGGCTTTACTAAGAGTAAAGTGGATTCCAACCTTTGCTTCAAGGTTCAAGGCAGAAGACCAGTGATGCTCCTATTATGTGTCGATGCACTATTTTCTAGGCATGGAGGTGTGGCAGAATGTAGATGGAATCTTCCTCGGACAAGGGAAGTATGTAGTAAATATCTTGAAGAGGTTCAAGATGTTGGACTACAAGGCCATGACCACACCTATGGAATCAAACCTGAAGCTATTAAGTGTTGCTTCATCAGATTCATTTGATGCCACGATGTATCGTCAGATGATTTATTCCTTGATGTACCTGACAAATACGAGACCAGATATTTGCTTTGTTGTGAACACATTGAGACATATTCACCTGATGGTTGCAAAGTATGGAGTGAGACACCTGAAGGGTATAGTCGATTATGGGCTCAAGTATGAGGCAAATCAGAATATTAACCTAGAGGGTTATGAGGATTCGTATTGGGCAGGCAGTGCCATTGATAGGAAGAGCACTTCGAGGTGCTACTTCAGTATGGGATCAAGTGTGATCTCTTGGTTTGGCAGGATGGAGTCCTGCATGGTGCTGAGTACAACCGAGGCAAAAGATGTTGTCACTTGATATTTGGGAGGTAGTATGTTTCTTTTGAAAAATATTGTTTGATTTGATTGATCTGACTTGTATTTTTGGTATGATGCAGAGAGGAGCAGTGAAGCTCCAGTTTGTGATCCAGATCAAGATCTCTCGAAAGAGGGAGTTCTAGCATAGTTGGTGAGATAGGTTGTCTGAGCATAAATCCTGGTGAAGCTCATAGGTTTCTCAGATGTAAATGGTCCTGTAGGTTGTCCTCAGATGAAATAAGTCCTGGCAAAGCTCGTAGGTTATCCTTGGACGTAATCAACCCTGATGTGATTCTATGCTAGAAATGGTCAGAGTGAAGTTTGAGTACTTCAGGGAGAAGATTGGTGTTCTCCAGATCGAGGTTCCTTCCAAAGGGAAGTGATGATTTCATGAGCCCTTCTGACATGGTGAGAGGATTGGTTCCTTCCATGGTCAGATATAAGTGCTGTTCCTTTCTGAAATGGTGAGAGGATTGGTTCCTTCCATGGTCAGATATAAGTGTTGTGCCTTTCTGACATGTTGAGAGGATTGGTTCCTTCCATGGTCAGATATAAGAGATGTGACATGGTGATAGGATTGGTTCCTTCCATGGTCAGAAATAAGAGCTATGACATGGTGAGAGGATTGGTTCCTTCCATTGTTATATGTATGTGATGATCCCACATCCAGCATGAAAAAGGGATGGCTCTGTGAAGACACATCTACTGTGAAAAAGGACTGGATCTGTGTAGATCCCACATCTAGTATGAAAAAGGAATAGCTCTATGAAGACTCATCTAGTATGAAAAAGGACTAGCTATGTGTAGATCCCACATCTAGTATGAAAAAGGACTAGCTCTGTGAAGACTCATCCAATATGAAAAAGGACTGGCTCTATGTAGATCCCACATCTAGTATGAAAAAGGACTAGCTCTGTGAAGACTCATCCAGTATTAAAAAGGACTAGCTCTGTGTAGATCCCACATCTAGTATGAAAAAGGACTAGCTCTGTGAAGACTCATCCAGTATGAAAAAGGACTGGCTCTGTGTAGATCCCACATCTAGTATGAAAAAGGACTAGCTCTGTGAAGACTCATCCAGTATGAAAAAGGACTGGCTCTGTGTAGATGCCACATCTAGTATGAAAAAGGACTAGCTCTGTGATGATACATCTAGTATGAAAAAGGACTGGCTTTGTAGATGTGCATCCAGCATGAAAAAGGGTTGGCTCTATCAATGAAGACCTACATGGAGGCTAGGCCTACAACCAGCATGAAAAAGGGCTGGCTCTGTAGAACTTCATGTGACGAGAAGATTCAAGAGATATCACCTGTGATGATGATCCAGCAGTAATGATCCAGATCAAGTGATGATCTAGATTAAATGATGATGATCCAGTAGTGATGATCCAGCAGTGATGATTCAGATTGAGTGATGATCCAGATCCAGTGATGATGTCCCTTAGATGATCCAGATCGAGTGATGAAGATGACTTGACAATGAATATAACTTGAACATGAAGATGACTTGAAGATGAAGATGACGCGATGATCCAGTTAATACAGAGAAGAAGACCAGTGTTGACAAATTGTGTCGAGAGAGTACCTTCCTAGTTAAGAGGGAGTGTTGATGTATTTGTAACTTTGGAATGTATTCACTTGTATATCTTATGTATTATACCCCGATGTTTATTCTAGGAAGTATCTGTAATGTAATTGAGTCATTTCATGCCCCAATGTCCCCATTGAGAGGTTCTATAATGTAAACAAGTCATGTCAAGTCATTGTGGGTAACCCTCCTATTGGTCAAGGGTTAAAGTCCTCGCAGTTGTGGGGCCCTAGGGTTATTAGACTCTCCTAGAGATGTTGGATCTAGTAAGTAATTGTTAAGTGAGGCTGACATGTTGGAGAAGACATTAAGTGAACGAAAGAATATAAATAGAGAGTGAGCCTCTCTATTTATCACACACACTCACTCACTCACTGGGGTGCATGAGTGAGAGAGAAGAAGATAGGATCAGAGAATGAGACTATTGCTATCAGGAGATCATCTTTATGTTTTCAGGTTTTACTTTTGGTGCTGATTCTATCTCTGAGGAAGTTGCAAGGTTTTCTCCTTTATGGTTTCCCCAAGGAAAATTCTTTGTGTCTCTTGTCTCTTGTGTTTATTTTTGTGCATGTTATTCTCTCAGTTAAAGATCCTAAGATCATAATGCTAGCTTGAATGATAAAAATCTAACAAGTTGATTGTTCAACTAACCACCTTGGGGTTGCAAACTTTATGACGGTTCATCTTCTAAGGTTATGTTTTGGACCTTTAGAGTTCTCACCCTCATACTTATTATAAATAGGCCCCCTTGGCCTCATTTTTTATTCAGCTTGGCACAGATGAGTGTAGCAGCACATCTCTTCTCAGAGATAACTAACACCATTCTAGATATTGCATTTACAGTCTATTATATTTTCACCATTTAATAGAATATATGTTTATCATATCTCTCTTTTCATTACAATATGTCTGTGTTTATGATTCTATATATTTTCTTTCATTTCATTGACACATAAATCCGGATCAGAGAAAGTTGCTTCTATGAGGAGGATAGGATAGGGTGCATTACCTTTAATGTTGAGATTATATGTTATAAAACACTTTTTGATTTGTTTTATCCTTCTCTAAGATTCTCAAGAGATGTTGCAGTCCCAAACATCACAACCATATAAGATAAAAGGAGTGATGAAAGTCTCGAAGATATATATATATGAAATTTTATAAAATTACCATGTGGTAACTTTCGCATGTCAATGTAGACTTTTATTCACTTAAAATTGTTCGCTTTCAATATTATATTTTGATTTTGATGTAAACAATTTTATACATTTCTATTTTACTATTTTTTTAGGACAATTACCACACCATGGTGTGACATTTTTTTTAATTCTTATTATTCACTCGTTAATAATTACTCTCATAATCTTTTCATTATTATTGTAACATACAAAATTATCTCCACCTATTTNAGAGTGGTGAGTTTAATTCTTTATATATATATATATATATATATATATATATATATATATATAATTTAAAAGTGGAGATAAAAACAATGCATCTAATTATATAGGACCATTGCTAAGGAGTGTTATAATAAATAAAACTTCTATGTTGCTTTATGTACTTTTGAAAATATTTGACACAATACCCAAAACTAACCTTTGGGATAGATAACAAGAGATAAAAGTCCCTTTCGAATTGAGAGTTGTTGTGAAAAGGTTGTATGAGAAGGTTATTGTCAAGTTTAGAAACTCTTAGGGTTATTTAAAAGAAAATTAATTGTAATATAGGAGTCAAGAAAGGTTGTCCCCTATCCCCTACCCTTTTTTGTATGTACATTGATAAGATAAAGGCTTGTTTAGAAGATATGGGTTGTGACAGAACGACTCTGGCTGGTATAGTCATCATCCTTGTTTTTTACATTGATGATATTGTTCTTATGGGGATGATTCCCTATGATCTTGACAAACAATAAAAAAATCTCAATGTTTATTTTTTGTAGCATAGATATGAGTATTAACACTAACAAAACAAAGGTCATGATAATCAAATATCACTTAGGATAATTTTATGTATGACAACAACAACTTGGAGCAAGTGACTACATACAAATATCTCGAAATAGATCTACATCACAAACTTAAATAGAACTATAGCATTGAGAAAATTATTAATTGAGGTTGGAAAGCTTATTATGGACTTGAAAGAAATCATAAACTAGTAGACATTTGGATTTGGGATGATAAGAATCTCGTCTTTGAGACTCTTTTCACTCATGTTATATAGATGTGAAGTTTGTGGTTGCAACATTTCTAGAGAATTGTGAAGAACAAGGATGGTTTTAAGAAACCATACTTATTTGAAAGTGTAAAAATGTTGGCGAATCTTACTAATTCTTAAAACGAAAACTATAAAATGTTTGGCTATATTTTTCAAAAAATATTTTAATTTCCAGGTATCTATATCATTTGTATAATAATTTGGCGATTTTTAGGTTGAAAATTTTTTACCCCATCAAAATTGGGCGAAACAAGGCTTCAAAAAATGCAAAATAGCGAATCTTTTTTTGGAGAAAAATATGGAAAAATAGCTCATGGGATAAATTTTGCCCCTAAAATTATCCCTGGTGGAGAAGGATAGAACAAATTCAAAAGCAATTTATAAAATATAATCTCAAAATTAAAAGGAAATACACTAAATCCTATCCTCCTCATAGAAGCAATTTTTTGTCCCACACTTGACCCATTGAGAGCGTGGCTATTACTATATACCTAATGTATAAGAATAAGATAAACAACATGGGAGACTAGAAGCTTTCTAAGATTTCTTCAAACTCTAATCAAAACAACTTGTGGATTAAGTAGGTGTTGTTGAGGATCTACGTCAAGCCTTCAACGGCAACATTAATCAACCCATATTGGATTTTTTCTTGTAAGTAAGAGTGATATCATTTCATTAAAAATGGAGAAAAGTTACAAAACATGGCTCTTTTTGTCAGCGAAACATCACACTTGAGTCAACCTAGTACTGAGAGATTTGCATGGATTGTCCTAGCCCAAGTGAAATCCCATGCAATTTCCAAAAATAACCCCAATAGAAACTTCCTTATAGTTGTACATAGAAAAAGATATCAATCCCCCTTCCACTAACCCTATCTAACTGACAACAGGCTTGTCTGCAAACTAAGCAAAACAAACTACCATTTACTCAAAATATAACTAATCACCCATAAAAGGAAAAGCCACTAGGCTAACAATTGTCGAAAGCGTTGAACTAGAAAGTCGCATAGCCACCACCTCTAGAGCAGGACATAGGGTAGATCCCTCCTTCCAACCACATGGGGATCCTCACCCGCTCGACGATCTCCCTGGTGCATCAGGGCCGCTGGTAGGATCAACACACCAAACCGTTTCAGGAGGAGGTTCTCTTTGAAGTTCAGTTGCTTGAGGTTGGATTCGACATCATCATGTCATTTCTGTAGCTTCCCCAGCTTGAATTCTTCCGCATCCTTATCCTAGGAAGCCTGACCAATGAGTTTCTTCATGATCTAGAATAGTTCCACATTTTTTTCGTACTGACTTGATCGACCCACAGATTGGTCTGGGTCAAGAATCTAGTCTTCCACCTTGCAACGATCCTCTTGTAGGATCTCAATATCAAATTTCATCCATAGATTTTGCTCAGACTCGTTTACATGTTGTTGGATTTCCTGAGGAAGACCCAGTTCAAAAATCGAGGATTCCCACAATTCCTTGGTCAGAGCTCGAGTTCCCTAACCGGTTTCCTCTAGCTAGTTCACAATGCGTTTTCCCTTACCCTTACAACTAGGTGAGATCATCCTCCTTTGGCTGCTCAAATAATTCACAACATTACAACTCATCCCGATTCTTAATAGACTAGGGATGGAAACAAAATTTGTCACAAACTCATCATGGGAAACATCTAAGAGCCATAGCTCCCTAAATAGTAATTTCCCACTCCTTGACATCATTCCCTTACTGCAACCCATGATGGCTCAAGTACCATCCTCAATACGATGATCACAAATTCAGAGCAGGTTTCTCAGCTTACCTCCCCGCGCATTCATTTTTCCGCTCTAATGAAAAAATGGAGAAAAGAAGTTGGCAAAATGCAATTAAAACCCCAACATTTGTCACATGGCCACTCGTTGTCTTCCTTCTCATCTGCGTGCCCTTACGAGGGATCTGGGCCCACCTGTTAGATTGATGGTCTTCGAGCATGATTGCACTGTATGTCCTGAGATACGAAGTTTGCATGCCTGGAACATACCATCACATCCATCACCTTCCTCTAATCCTTAACCTTGACACCTTGGTGGTTCTCTGTACTCTAGCTAGCCAACCGATCTGCCACCATGTTCTCCTGATGGTGGGTGTGATCAAATTTTGTTGCCATTCCTTCACGGAGGATTTTTTGCAAGGTTTCCAGCCTTGTTTAAAGACTCCATGACTGAGCCACCTTGGAGCTTTGCAAGCCATTTTGGAGTTTGATGGCCATTTGAATGACCATTTTCGAGTCTCCTTTGATAATACTTGGAAACCGTCCCTTTTCTTTGAGCAAGGCTATACCCTGGAGAAGGCCTTCTATTTGTGTTGCATTGTTCATCTCCCAACCAATGAAACCTAAGCCAAAACCCTTCATCCTTCCTCTGCAATCCTTGACCATAAATCCATATCTTGTCAATCCTAGATTACCTTTTGAGGCACCATCAAAGTTAAGTATAAACACCCCCTTCGGTGGAAGCAGCCACTGATTAGCACTTGGGATTTCTTTTGTCCTTCTGGTCGTGTTGGGTGCCATTTTTGTTTTGTGGGTAAGCCCCTAGTTTTGGAGTATGATGATATCATAAGCATTAGCTTCCTAGTCTAAATCACTCCAGGCCTCTGTACTGATGGTTTCATGTGATTTGGTAATAATGGCTTCCAAAACTTTAACATAATGGCTCAATTTTCCTTGGAACATTCTCAGGCTTCTTTCCCTCTAGACTTCCCATATCACGAAGTGGGAAAACATGTCTAAGACACGGTTTAGAATGGAATTAGAGAAAGGGTTGCAAGACCATTCACTGATAGTTCTAGCCGGGTGTTGTCGAATCATGTCATATTTCTAAATAAATTTTGCCCCCATGTCCTAGATTGAATCTGTGAACGTGCATGCATCCAGGAGATGGTTGTTCGTCTCATCCTCTCCTTCACACAAGCAACACTAGTAAGAACCCATCAACCTGCATTTCATGAGGTTTTCACCGGTTAAAATTATGTTCTTCATTACCAGCCAACTGAAATTTGCAATTTTGGGCCAGATTTTCTTCTTCTAGATATTTTCCCATTTGATTTCTATAGGTGGTTCATTAGCATTAATCAGAATGTTATAGGATTCTTTAATCGCGAAAGACCCTAATGGGATATACCCCCATATGATCTTGTCATCCCCCTGATGATTTCTGATCCTTCGATTGTCCATGACTTCTAATAGTATGTCAACCTTCTCCCATGTTCACATGCATTCCCACCATTCTCTATCTACTTAGGTCCTAAATTCTTGGTAGTCGATTTGTGGTTTCCAAATGTCACTGACCAGGGTCAGACCTCAGGTGATGCATGCTTCCTTTATCTATTAGAATTCACCCTGTGACCCTAAATGTGGAAGTTGTTACGAGGATTCCTCCCATATCCTCACCGTCTGATCATCCCTGACCTCCTTGAAGATATGAGCCTGAATTAAGTCTCTCCCTTTCTAGGTTGTGTGCCAGATGTGCTTACTATTCTTTCTTTCTTGGGGTATCTTAGGCCAAGGCTTCCTTGGGGTTTTGGGATGCATATCATGTCCCAGCTGACCAAGTCCCATTTCCTCTTGTCAGTGTTTCTACTCCATAAAAATTCCCTTTGAATGCACCAAATTTCCTTCAGAATCATTTTCAGGGCCGCCAAGTTAGATAAGAGGTAAGAAGGCATTTCCTAAAGGACCGAATTTAACAGGACCAACCTCCTTCCGAAATTGAGAGGCCTTAGAGTCCAATTTGTCAAGCTCTTTTTCATTTTATCCAGGAGTTCTCTCCACGAGCCTTTTTTTCTAGGGCACTCACCAGGGGTGTGCCCAAGTATTTGGATGGAAGGGAGCTCTCATGGAAGCCCAGAATCCTACAAATATTCCTTCAGGATAACTTTGGGACATTAAAGAAAAAGACCTGAGATTTATGGGCATTAGCCTCCAAACTCGAGGTTGAGCCAAAGTCTATCAGACATTTATTGAATCACGAAGCTTCTTGGACTAAAGGGTATCCTATAAGCATCATATCATAGACAAATTGTTGGTGAGTATGCTTCATCGCCTTAGTGTGGACTTTAAGCCCTCTTAGTTCATCATTATCCCTTGAGTGCACCAGAGAACTCCCCAAACCCTCCACCATTAAGATAAAAAGGAAAGGGGATAGGGGGTTCCCCTGCCCGATTCCCCTCGAAGGTCGGAAGGTGCTTGATGGGACCCCATTAATCATGATGGAATAGAAAGTAGAGGTTACTAGGTGCATTATCCATTCAATCCAGTCGTCCCGAAACCCAAAAGCTTCAAGCATACGCCTCATAAAGTGCCAATTGAGCTTATCATAAGCCTTGGCTATGTCCAACTTAATCAACATTCCTAGCATTTTGTGTGTTCTTATAGAGTGGAGTAATTCATGAACCAGGATGATTCCATTCATTATTTGTCTACCCTCAACAAAGCCCGATTGCTCAGGAGAGATAAGCCCTAGTAACAGGGGCTTAAGATGATTTGCTATAACTTTGGTAATGATTTTATAAATCACATTACATAGGATGATGGTTCTGAATTTATCCGGGGAGTCCGCTCCTTCACATTTGGGAATTAGAGTAATAAAGGTAACAATGAGCACTAGAAGCAATCTTTTAGTTGTCCTGGAATCTTCCACAATTATCCAAACCTCCATTTTTATGAGGTCCCAAAAGTGGTGGAGAAAATTAACCGTAAAGCCATCGGGACCCGGGGTTGTACCTTCCCTCATTTGAAACACCAACTCCTCTTCTTCATAGAGGGTTATGGTTTTCATCAAAAGATCATTTTGCTCAGAGGAGCATTAGAGGAAATTTCAACTCAAAATGGGCCTTTTAACTTTTATTCAAATTCCATGTCATCATGTGTTAGCCAATGAAATTGCTTTAAATTTGAAATACTGTATAGGTCTTAAACACTTTCTTAATATAAATTTGGGGATAGGTATCATAAAAAAAACTACTTTTTTTGTTTGTATTTTTGACGTATCTCCCTATGTTTTTACTCAAATTTTGATCGAAAGATCTCATTGGATGCGGAATTTACCACTCGGCATACTTTTGACGGACCCCGCTACCCCAAAAACAAGAAATGCCTAAAAATATGAAATAATGACATCATCATTCCATTTTTTCAGGTATTTCTTGTTTTTGGGGTAGCGGGGTCCGTCAAAAGTATGCCGAGTGGGTACTCGTTGGATGCGGAATTTAATTTCGCATCCAACAAGCTCTTCCGATCAAAATTTGAGTAAAAACACAGGAAGATATGTCAAAAATATAAACAAAAAAAGTAGTTTTTTTCTTTTCTTCCTCCAAAATTAATAAATATTATTTTATTATTTTAACTATTATTTTATTAATTCATTTTAGGAGGCCCATTTTGAGTTGGAATTTCCTCTAATGACTAAAGAAGGGATGAAGCTGGTAATTTGATGAATATCAGTACCTCTCTCTAGCCTAGGGTACGACATTATCTCTACGAAGAAATTATTTAAGTTCGCCTCTATTTCTTCCCTGGATTCGACCCGTTCGCCTCCAAATTTTTTTAAAAGGTAGATTTTGTTTTGCATCCTATTTTGTAGCACTAAGCGGTGAAAGAAGTTGTATTCCTTTCCCCCTCTTTTAGCTAGTGGTTTAAGGATTTTTGCTTCTAAAGGAATTTTTCTTACTTTTCTCGTTCCTCCAGTCTTGTGCAAAGCCTTTGTTTTTATTCCCGTAAGTCTTGAGTGTATCCATCCCTCATCCTTATCGATTGTATCTCCTGGATACAGAACTCCAAGGTTCTTTTATCAACAAAAGTGTTGTTGAATTCCTCCATGTTTCATTTTTTTTCGCTTTTAGGGCCTTCAGTTTCTGTTGAAATTTGTACATGCTCGGGCCCCCTTTCTTACTCAACTCTTCCCACCAAGCTTTGATATTTTCATCAAAACTCAGGTGATCTAACCAGAATTGTTCCAGTTTGAAAGGATTTTTGAATCGGGATCCCAACCCACTCCACATTAACTCTATAGGCTAGTGATCTGATCCAGCTCCTCATAGGTTAGCTGCATGAATTTAACTTCCCATATCAATGACCGATTCTGAAACCAAGAACCTGTCAAGTCTGGAGGCTATATGGTTTTTCCTCGATCTTTTATTATTCCATGTAAACCATCCTTCCCCTGGAATGATGTCAACCAAAGCAAGTTCCTCAATGGTATCCCTAAAAACCTTACAATCTTCCTCCAGCCTTCGATGACTACCTTTTTTCTCCTCCAAGGATGTAATGAGATTAAAGTCCCCTCCCACTTCCCAGTGTCCGTTGGTACTGCACTCACTGAAATTTCTGAGGGCTATGATAAAATATCTCTTTTCCCCTCGTATGTGGGGGCTGTAAACATTCATGAGCATGCCTTCCACCGAGAAACCAACCACTTTAAAGTTCATAGATAATATACATTTGCTACACTGGAAGCCTTCCAGGGTCAGCCTAGCAGGGTCCCACAGGATTCCCATGCCTCCTACAAAGCCTCTAGCATCAATTGCCATTCCTTCACTCCCCTTCCAAAATTTCTTGCTTACCTCCTCTAATCTATTTGCCGAGCACTTTGTTTCCTAAAGGAAAACAATTGTCGAGTTTTGTCTCTTAATCTTATTACTTAGAGTTCTTACCTTATGTGAGTTGTTCAGGCCCCAAATATTCCAAGATAAAATATTAATTGGGAAACCAAAGGCCTCAGGCCTCATTTATCGTTGGGTATTGTCCTGACTCAACTAACCTCCTCCCTTCTTCTGCAACGCTCTACTTATTCGATTTTCATCCAGCATTCTTGGCAGGTTCTTTGAATTTCCTTTTTGTCTCCTTATGAGATCCCGAGATTATCCCTAGTTGGTTTGAGGCTTAGACTCGAAGGAAGTCTTCCTTCAGCAGTATTACTTGTTCTTGCGGAACATATCCTTTCTCTACATTTGTACATGCCTTCTCAATCCCTTCCAGATCTGGGTCTCCAATTTCCATATCCTCCACTTCATCTCCTATCTCACGATCTTCTTCAGTCTGCTTTTCTTGCGTCAGTTCCTTTTCCATATGACTACCCTGTTCCAACGTCGCCTGGGGTGTTTTGTTTCGTTGTTCCTCCTCTGTCTTTTTACCTTCATTATCTTTCGCGAGATCTTCTAGGATTTCAAATGTGTTAGAGTCCATTGGTTTTTTGTGAATGTCCTGATTTTCCTTCCTTCTGCCTCCTCTTTTACGGGATGGGACCTTTGTGAAACCCTAATCCTTCTACTCTTCCTCCTTTCTTTTCCCGCTTGCCTTTGGGTTATTCATGGGACAATCCCTGAATAGATGTCCATATTCATGGAAACTTCAACATCGAAAGGGGATGTGCTTGTAGTCTAGGGTTTGGATCCAGTCCTCATCTTCCCATGACATTCGGATTGCTTCTCGCAGTTCTTTGGGTAGATCCATGTAAACGTATATCCTTGCATATGCTGTATACCTTTGAGCTCGGGTTTGTTTCAAGATCTTGATGAATTTCCCCAGGTTATTCCCTAGATCTTCCAAAATCTCTAGATCCCAGTTTTCTCTCGGTAAGGAATACAATCTGATCCATACAGGACCAACCTTCATATCCTCCTTGTCCGGCCAAAACTTCTCCTTCCAAGGTCATAAAAAAAGGGCAGTAGAGTAGAAAACATATGGCCCCCCCTCCAAGATCCTATGGTATTCCAGATTTAGGAGGGAAATGGTGAAGAAACCTTTTGATCCCAACTGGAGATCATAGTGCCCCTTTGGTTTCCATGTCGAATTGATCCACCATACTAGGGTTTCTTCTAATGGCTAAAGACCCACAACCTTCCCTATAAGCGTCTGATCTTGCATGAACTGGATCTTTTCCCGGATCCTAGACAATTTAACTTGCATGGTTGGAATCAAGGCCACTTTAGGCATGCATTTCCCCGGTGTCCTAACCATCGGTTGCTCCACCTTATTCAAATCCATATCGATTGGGATATCTCTGATCTTTAGGCTGGTTGTTTCAGAAGCTCGAGAGGCTCTCGTGCCTCCCTTGTTGCCCTCTTTCATTCTTCCGTCAGGCCTCCTTCCTTCAGAAAACCCCACTCAAACCTTCCCCCTTTGAGTTCTCCATCTGCCAAAACCCTCGCGTGCCCTTGGTCCAAGGTTCAACCCTTAGTAAAATATCCTTCAGAAAAATCCTCCAACCCATATTGGATTGTTACTTGAATATTTTAGCTCGTGTTTCAATTGAAAAGGAAATCTTTTGGGCCAAGTTTTGTAGAATGATAATTAAGATTCATGATGACTTGGACCAAATTTATTGGATTGTTACTTCAATATTTTAGCTCGTGTTTCAATTGAAAAGGAAATCTTTTGGGCCAAGTTTTGTAGAATGATAATTAAGATTCATGATGACTTGGACCAAATTTAGAGACAATTCGATGGCCTTCATGAAGTAACTAACACCTTATACCAGATGGGATCTTCATAGTTTTATTTGTCTCTATTTTTATTAACTCACCATGATTATGATGATTTAAAAATGTTTCTATTAAAATTATAGAAAAATGATCTCATTGGAGCTTAATATAAGCTTGACTATCATCATCATAGAAATCATCATCCAACTTTAAAAATAATTCTTACACATACAAATTTTAAATCTCAAAAAAATAAATTTACAAGAAAAGACATCATCATTTCTTATTGTACATATAAATACAGCACAACTAGATTGACATCGCACGGAAATTCTGGCTTCGAGGAAAAAGCTGGCCAAGAGCACAGGATAGCTGTTAGATGAAATCCCTTTTCATACTCTTTTCTTCCCTTTTTTTTTTTACACTAGGGTGACGTCGGCGTAGGGATGGTTCCGAACTTCAGATCTTTCCACCCGGCGTCTGATAGAATCCATCCCATCCCATCCACTTTGTAGAAATATTGATTATTCTTCGCCCTTTCCCATACATTCAGAATTTATCTGTACGAAATTAGGTTTCCGCAGAGTTTCTGTCATAGCCTTTACGTCGCTGCAACGAAATAATACACTGACTAGCTGGTAGATGCAGCCTTGCAAGAATATTCTGGTTACAGCGTACAATGTCGGGCTTAAACGTTTTTTAACGTTTAAAATATTTTACATGTTATGCTGCATTTAATGGCTTATTGGCTTATAAGTGGTTGTATTGTGAGTCATTAGATCTCAAAATGTGAAAATGGATTCTTATTTTCAAACATAGTTTATGCAGTGTTTCTTACTTTTGACATGACTGTTGGGCTGGTGTACTACATTCTAATTGCAGTTACAATTTTTAAAGGATGGTTGCAAAGTGAAAAGAACAAAGTAAAGCCTCATGTCCGCTTATTTTCTTTGAAAACTTATCAGCTAGAGCATTCTCTTACCTTTTGAGGTAGATGATTTCAAAATTATAAACTCAAGTCTTAGTGACCCTTTTATTGTTTCATTACGAAGTTGTACTTCATACTATCATTATATGGTTTTACGAGTGGGATAAAAGACAACTAAAATGTCCTTTTTTTTCCATAAAAAATAATTGGTTGGCGTTTATACTGCTCCATGTTTTTATTTTTTTAGGCAAATAATTTCAAAATTATAAACTAGCTTCTTAGCCTCTTAACTTAAAATAGCTTCTCATTAAGTAAGTGAGTTTTTTCTTAGCTATATATATATATATATATATATATAGTAGGGTCAACATTTCTTTCTCTTTCTCGTAAATGAGTTTGATTAAGTTATTCCATTTATATTGGTAACTTGCAAATGAAAGAGCCTTTCTTCGTGTATTAAAACTACACAAATGACATGCTCACAGGCATCACAATCTATGATAAATGTTTTTTTGTGAAGTTAGGTGTGGTCAAGCCTACATTGCTACAAATGACCTATTTAATATGGTTAAAGACTTGGGTTGCTTCCAAAGTCCAAGAAAATGTATCCATTTTTAGTAATGTTGTTAGAGATGCTATAATTACACCATAGTTTTTGACAAACTTGTGTTTATAACATGTTAGTCATGAACATCTATTACACTCTTTAGGGTTTTGGGAAGTGGCCATTTTATCATAGTGTTAATTTTGTTAGGGTCCAACTAGAATCCCTCATTATATACATTATGCCTCAAGTATTCCACTCTTCGAATCTCAAAGGCACAGTTGAAACACTTAGAATATAGTTGGTGTTGCTCTAGTAATTGAAAGACCTTGTCAAACATGTTCTTCATGCCCTTCCCAAGATTTATTGTAAATTAATATATCATCAAAACATACTAGCACAAATTTTTAAAAGAAGGACTTGAATATGGGATCCAACTAACAAACATCCAATCATTTCTTCTTCCAACCAATTAGCTTGCAAATTAGAAATAACACAAATTAAGGCATCAATGTCCGCTTCTTTTCATGAAAGCACATCAACCACCACATTCTCTTTCCCTTTGTTGTAGATAATTAAATCAAAGGTATAACCCAACATATTTGTGACCTGGTTTTGTAACTTGGTTATCCTTCGTACACATTTGTTGCTCCAAGATGCACTTCAAAGTATCATGATATGTTTTCAACCTGAAGTGTATTCCCATTAGGTAAGGGCATCATTGCTTTTAACTAAATCTAGTATGACCAACATTTCCTTCTCATAAATGGGTTTGAATAATTTATTTTACGTAATCTCGCAACTTTAAGGAAAAAACCTTCCTTCTTGCATTAAAATTGCATAAATGTCATGGTCCAAGGAACTACACTCCACATAAAAGTTTTTTGTGAACGGAGCAACCATACCAAAACTTGACTTCCTATTGGATTTCCTTCATGATTAATGATAAAGTTTCTATTGTCATGCAAAGAGGGGGTATTTATTCATAAGCGAGCATCATTTTTCAATAAATATGTATAATGGAATTGAACACTCCAGGAGAAGAGATTGTTTCTATAGATAGAAATTTTATTAATATTGATGGAGCATTGGGAGTGATAGATAGAGGCGGTACTTACTTTCTTGTCTATTTATGGTTCCCAAACTCTTACCATGCAAAGTTAGGCATGACCAAAACTAGAGTGCTACACATGACCTTTTCACATTCTCATATGCTTGGGTTGCTTCTAAAGTGCAAGAAAATACGTCATTTTCTAGTAATGTTGTTAGAAGTGTTGTTATTAGACCATAGTTCTTGACGACCTTAGTCAATAACATGTCAATTTTCTTTCTATGATTTTCTTAGTAGATATGCATATTTTCTCTTATCTTCTCTTGGCATTCAATTCTTTTGGATCTCAACCCTTAAGATCTACATCATTGGTATCAGAGTGGATAATCACTCCATGGGAACGGGGGTTTGAAGCATAGTTTGGGTTTAAATATTTGTAGCAATCTGCAGACTCCTTTTGGTGCTCTCAGAGTCTATTTTTCATGCCATACATTGTAAGCATCACAATGGGTCTAATATGTACTACATGGTTTTCTACCCTTGGATATTCGTTCACAATTCTAGGAGCAACATACATGGATTTCACTACATCCATTGGTATGCAACATTTTCATAATTTTTTCATGGTGTTTATATTGCAGAAGGAGGTTCCATGATCTCTACAACAATCCATGCTGCTCTACAAACCCTTGGCGTATTTTATGGTCCTCTACACTCAACACTCTCACATCGAACAATATTTCATCTTCATATAGTCATGCCATATATTAAAATATTTTTGCATGCATATTGGAGCTTGAGCGACCTCATTCCAACCCTTTCTCAACCTACTCACAGTTGTACGAGCGCCATAAAAGCACAATGATGGACGGATTGGAGGTCGAATCGCCTCTGCAAACTTTAGACATAATATGCGACCTCTAAACAATATTTCAAAGTGTTTATCATAGTTCATCGAAAGTTTTTTTTGTCATCTCAAATGGGTATTTCATGGAATTTCATTTTGCTTCCTCGTTTGAGAGATATTGTTAATTGAATATATGCATGTATTTGACCCAATAATGGTGCATGCACCTTGAGTTTCATTAGAAATTTTCTCACTCCTTGGGGCACTAAAAAATAAGTTCTATATAGCGATGGAAATATCTATCTGATATGTCAAATGGGTTATTGAAGGAATTTGATTTTGAATATCCATAGTCAAAGTTATGAAAATATTTACAACCAAACATCAAGTGCACAAAAAGTCATGATTTATTTTTCATGGGTTCTTAATTTTTGGATTTATTAAATCCCATTGTACTTCTATTTTTACCAATTTAATTTACTAGGAATATAAAATTCCCTAACGTTATACTTTAGCAGCAAGAGAAATATTATCATTTCGAGCTCGGTTATGGGTCATCCTTAAACCCAAGATAGGCAAACCACACAAAGCCCTTATTTTCATTGGCAATTGATAAGTGCAAACATGTTGGTATGAGACATAATTGAGTTTTTTTTTGCATGTTGAAATTACCAGGACCATCATTTTTTAAGGGAGGAGGATTGATATGAATATTAGGAGGGGATATAGTATAAGTTTAGATGTAAATGTCATACACCCATATTTTTATTAAATGTAAAAGGGAACATGACGAACATGTAATTTATGGATCCAAGTAATAAAGGTGGACATGGTCAACAAGACACATTATAGATAGGTAATAGGGAGAGAATTTATATTGGGAAGAAGAGGTCCTAAAATTAGCCTAATTGTCTATAATGTTTAATATGAATATAATCATTTTTCTCCAACTCTCTCTTGTGTTTTCATGGTGCCTTTAATTTTTAATTTTCCAAAATTTTTCTTTATATTAATTTCTTGGTAGATTTTCACATTTTATCTCCTCTTCTCTTGGCATTCAATCGTTTCAGCTCTTAGCCCTCAAGATTGAGTTCAATATTCTACTTCTCAAATCCCAAAGGAACACTAGAAATGTTTGTTATATAGTTTATGTTCCTCAAATGGTTGTAACACCTTGCCAACATAATGTACATGTTCTTCCCAATATTTGACATAAATTAAGATATATAAAAAAACACAATTTTTCAAAGGAAAGCTTGAAAGTAGGATTTAACAAGCTTTGAAATCTAAAAGGTGAACTATTAAAGACAAAATGCATCATTAAAAGCCCATAATGAATTTCACCTATTACAAAATTTGTTTTGGAAATGTCCCTTTCCCTTATTCTAATATGATGACATCCTAAATGAAGATCCAATGTAGTAAAGAAAATTGTTACATGTAATTCATGTAATAATTCATCACCAATGGGAATAGAATAATCATTTTTAATGGTGTGCTTATTGAGTTCTCGATAATTGGGAACATACGATATGGACAATAGTTTATTTGAACCATCACTATTGGAGAAGAAAAAACACTTCATATGGTCGAATGATGCTAACTTCTAGCATGTTTTGGACAATGCCTTCAAACTTATTCTTCTCATTATATGGATATATGTTGTAAAACCCTATTTTTTACCCCAAAGTGTAATTCTGTATGTAACAATGAAGTGTCTAGAATCTATATTTAAATGGTCTAAGATCACCAAAGATATGTAATGATGTACATTTTTATATTATATAAAAAAACTCGGATGGTTGCAAGGACAAAGAAGAGATGGAGGTATAGGATTCCACAAGTGGGGAAAGTGAAAGGGGGATAAGGGGAGATGACACTAGTTAGTATTAAACTAAGTCCTTAGCCTTACTTTTCAACCTTGGTGAGGAGTTTAACCCATGTTTATGGGGGTTGCTTTAGTTAATTATTACTTAATTATCCTAAGCTAAGATTAAAGTAGGGGGGAGTAGAATCCTCCTAGCAAGCCACATGGAAAGTTGGGAACATGCATATTGAATGTGAGAAGTGGAGTTAGAGTATCATTATTCATTTCTTTTATCTTTTTCCAAATAGTCGTAAGAGCTTCCATACCTGCATATGCAAATTGCGCCCATGGGTAATTTTGTGTTAATGTTAGTATGCCATTGTGAGAGGAACATCGCCTACAACTAAGAATCCTTAGAATCCCAACAATTATATTCCGTGGCTAGCCTATGTTGGATAACTTCAATGGAATTTGGATAGCAAAATGGATTGCATGCAGAGAAGGGGATCCCATTCCTAGTGTAGTGCAGATAGTGTTGGGAGAGTGTTAGTTGATTAATATAGTTGTAGAGGTGGGTTTTACATTAAAGAGTATTGGGTTGTTGATAGAGTAGAAATCCTAGGAAATTTACCTTGTTTAATAATGTCCTTGGCTTAAGGGTGGCCTTTGTCATTGAAATATTCAGTGTGATAGAGTGCCTAAGAAGGGGATGAACATCCTTCATTTGTATCCATATGGAGGAATTTTCCATAAAGATAAGTGTTGAATGTGCATGTTATACTTTTTCATAAGAAATTACCACTCCATAAATGCAATATAAATAAGAAATGGATTAAAAATAATTAAGGCATAATCAAATTTGTTAATTACATAATCAATCAAACTCCTAATTCCACTGGAAATATTTTTTGACTACATGAGAAAGAACATGGGATACCCTAGTGAGGTTAATGCCTCATTATGAAGTAAAAGTTAGTGGTTTAAGTTGTATAACATTGATTTATTCATTCTCTCCTCTTCTACACTTCCACATTTTCATTGTGATCTGGGAGGATCTCAAAGTACGATCATAATGAAAATCTTCAAAAAGTAAGTTAAAGCTTACAAGTGTAAATATCTCATCAAGAGATTTTCGACAACACTCGTTTTGCGTGAAATTGCCTCTGGATGCAAAAGTTATTAGGTTTTGAAATATCGACAAAAAGGTTAAAATGTGGAAAAAAATGGCAAAAGGAGGCCAAGTGGAACACCCATAGAAATTCACATGGAAGGTACATTCAGCATACAGATACCACGTGGCGGCACCACAGGGTTCCACATGGATTGGACCAGTGATGTGGCAGGTTGACATGGTGACATGTGGCACTGACTTGGTACACAAGGGGATNCAGATACCACGTGGCGGCACCACAGGGTTCCACATGGATTGGACCAGTGATGTGGCAGGTTGACATGGTGACATGTGGCACTGACTTGGTACACAAGGGTATATGTGGGCTAATTAGGCACTGCTACATGGAAACCCTATTGGAAGGTTACTGTATGGTTTATCAAGATTTGTTGGAGACCATGGGAATCAAACCCATGACCTCTAGGGACACCAGTGTCTACACCAATCCCTCTTAGCTAGGGCTTCCAGCATTGGTTCTTAACATGTATAGGATGAAACTTGTATATGAAGTTGAATTTGTAATTATTTTGAAAAAGGGGGTGCGGGTTGAGGGATAAGCCCCTGATACATATTCCAACACCGATCCCCCCCCCGTATTGTTATAACTTATTCCGAACAACCATTGTATGCCATGCCACATGTTCCACTATGACAATAATATATCAACGAACAAAATATTCTTCGAATTCAACAAACGAAACTATATGCCAAAAATACACCAAACCTCCACCATACAATATTTCCACCACATTCTATATATATATAAATAATATATATCCCATATAAAATGAGTAGAGTGGGAGGCCCATGGGTATGACCCTAGGACCTCCTCTCTCCATTCCCAATGCATCTACCAATATATCACCGCATATCTATTGGGTAGGATATGCTGATATATTCTTAAGATTTTTAATGGGATTATGAACCCAAAAATGGGTGCATGTCCCTCCTTCCCATGCCCAAAACCACTCTAGATTTCCTATTTAAACCACGATTTTCAGAGCCACGAAGCACATAAATGCAACATAGGAAAAATGTTTGAGGCGAAGTTTGGCACAATTCCCAAGCAGGCATACAGTCATTAATGGGCATGGATCTTGAGGTGGAAAATCCATATTATTTTTTCTTTTGTGTAGTCATAGTTTCTCGATCCAAAGGAGGACTTAGGAAAAGGTAGTCGAGTTATACTCATTTTCTCGAATTTTCGAGAGGATCATTGTGGTGTTGTATGTTTTTGCTAGTGATTGACAAAAAATAGAAGTGGTTCTAGAAACCCATTTATGTAAGGTTTGAAGACTTAATAAGATCGTCCTTCCCATTGGAAGTGGACCAAAGACGTATCCCATGAGGGGTGAACTCCGTTATCTGTTCGTGTCTTTCATTTTCTTATAAGCATTTAAAATTTCAGTTTTAAGCATGTTTATGAGTTTTTCATATACAAATTACACTTTCAATTTTTAGTGGTTAAAAAGATCCTTACAAATCAAGTTTGGTATCAAAGTAGCTTAACCATTGCATTGTGAGTTTCTGAATTTTAATGAGATCTAGTCACATGATGAAGGAGAACTCGAAGAATTTCATCCAAAAATTGGTTCAAGGCGAGGGAAAATGGCTTCACCAAAAGGAGAAGAAACAACTTCTTCTATGTAATATGAAGGGGAATTTCTTAAAGCTTTCATGAGAATGTAAACAATGGTAGAGGAGCTTTATCAAGATCAGAAGAAAGGTGAACAAGGAATGAAACTAAAGGTTATTGCTACAAGCATTCAAGGAAAAAATCCTTCTAGTTATGTTTTAAGGAATTAACTTGTTGTTGATGAAAGAAAGAGGAGTGATTTATTTCATATTAGAGTACTCTCTAAACACACAAAAAATGATAGTCTTTTTTACAGTGGATCACAAGCAAATCTCTTTTTGGAAGAAATAGCTAAGAAATTACATTTAGAAACTAAGTAACACCATAAACCATATTCACTTGGATGGGTATGTGATAATGCACATTTTAAAGTTACAAAACAGTGTAGACTTAGGTTTTCCACCACTTTTGGATCTATTGATGAAGTAGATCTAGATGTGGTCCCATTGGATATATGTGGTATTGCGTTGGGTAGTCCATATATGTATGATAGGAAGGATATCTTTGACATGTAAGATAACAGTATTAGTTTTACGGAGAATATCTCCTATGGACTGGGGTGGACCACAACAGACAGGATAACATAAAAAATAAACCCATTTCCAAGCATGCTAAATATATAAACGAAACTAACACTAAGGAACAAGAGGTGTACCTTATTCTGGGCGTTCGAAGTAGATCCTCATTGAGCTTTCAATCAAACTTGTACCTATACATTTCCCTCAATAAAAACAAGATATACAAGCATGATATATGTAATGTGTTAGAATATAATCTAGCATGTTGCATTCCAATACATAAACAAAGTAATTACATCCATGGATAATAATATTCATAATTACACATGCAATGGACGAGAAATGGATATTTATATTAATATGAACATAGATACAAATGAAAACCTTTGTTAGCACCTCGTCCAAATCGATAAATTGATTCCCTCCACCTAGGCCTCCACCACTTCAATCGTCCATACAAAGGCAAGCTCACAAAGATAAAGGAAAGCTTGGGAAATAACACTAATGGATGCTTTAAGGGAAAAGGGACACAGACCCAAGTATGTAAGAAAGGGGCACAATTTTACTACAGTATCTTTGCTCTCCAAATCTCTCCTCTAATGTTTCATATTAGCTCAATATATAGCCCCTAATGGGAAGTGGAGGGTTGAAATGGAGCATTTCCCGCCATATGGAAGGCCAAGGGACAAGCCATTCGTTGCTTTATGGGGGGAACCTCCAAATATTTTTTGTTTTTGAGCATATTTCCCTATGTACATGGGTGATAGTGGTGCAAGATGCATATACCTGGGTTGTGGAATTTTGACCCATGTATACATATAAAATTGTCTTTTTTAAAGGTTCCACTAGAGCATCAAGGTCATAGTAATAAAAAGGGGTAAAAATAGTCTGCATGGGGACAATGATAGGCCATCAAATAATGGTGTATTAGGTGTGGAAAATCATGCTATAACAGATCCCCCCTACCATGTGAGGCTAGAGGGATACACGATGGATGAAATACATTATAATAGCCCTAGAAGTGGAGTAATGGAGACCCAAATGGAAAACACTGGCCACTCATCAGTATAATACAATGATAGGTCTTTACACATGACTGGATATATGAAGTATACATAGGAGTCCCATAAACATATTATTACAATGGACATGAATAGGCATAATAGACATATGTCATGAGTGGTCATTTCCATGTACAATATATAGTGAAGTAAGGTCTCCATACTGAATGAAGACATAAAATGGTACAGTGGAATCTGGTCATGAGAGCTAAAATCTCATAGATACTGACATGATCAAGGAGGTAACATATATGGAGTGCCACCAAGCACAAAGGTCTTCAACACAAATCACTGCTAATACATGTCTCATCGCATGAATACAGGTGTCGCAAACGAACATGATGGACCATCATCTGATTACCGATAATTGATGTATACCATTAACAGACGTGAGATATCTCACCGATAATGATAATGGAATCAAGGTACAAAGTGGAAATAAACAAATGTGAATAGATGCATTGAGGTCGAACACTTGAGAGGATATATCGATTAGGGGACATTGATGTATTCCCAAATATTTTGATGCCAAGAGAACCTGCTACTAATGACTGCAAGTCTCAAGGAACTCAATGGACTCTAGATCTCTATTCCAGAATATATGTTATGAAGTCGATGGAATGGAATCCATTGGAAGGAGGGAATTAAGGAATCCCCCATCAACCAACACGAGGTACACAACAACGTTGGACAAGTTGGAAGAAATTAGATGAACAATATTTGTACAAACCAGTAACAAATGTATCCGGAATGGCCGACATGAAGAGACAAGATAACTAAGGAATGGCCAACTTCAAGCATTAACTCAAAATGCATATTGGGACAACTCTGTGACATAGGAGGCATCAACAAAGGCTCCATAGGGACTGGAAGCATGACCAATCAATGGAGAAAAATCAGAATAAAGAGTACAGCTCCTAAGGTCATAGTAGTAACCCAACCAATGGATCAATGTACTATCCTATGTTCGAAGGAGATACAACACGACAGCTATGATTAGAAAGTGATATCAGTTCCCGTTTGACTTTCTGTGTTTTATGATTTTTTTGGTCTTTTTCATATTTGAAAATCTTTAAAAATAATAAAATTTATTATAGTACACTAAGGAGGAAACAAGTGTCATGGGAAAGGAAACTAGTTCCAAGCAGTGGAACATACCTATGCTCAATGCAAGGAAGCATATGAAGGATAAGGAAACTTGGGGGAATGTCTCCTCTAGGTAAGGGATAATCAAGTTGCAAAATATATATGGAAGGCTCTGCTTGGTTAGGATTGAGGAAAGCTCAAGCTATATGGATTATAAACTGAAGCAGGGAGTTGACATAAATCTCAATATGGCAAGTGAACACATTCAAATACAATTACAACTTGATACAAATGAGAGTCCCTATAGGATATGGCTAGCATAAATTCAAGAAATAGTTTGAATTTCTTTACTCAAAGGCATGTTGGGACTACATGGGACTCCCAGACCTAAGGGAGGAAGCTCAGCATGGGCACCAAATAACAAAGAAGGATCTAACTAGGGTACCCATGATAAGGAAATCTCTACCACTTATGTAACACCACTTATAGTAGTAGTATGAAGGTTTCATGACACCATGAACTAGGTTTGTACCTATGGTTAAGGTGACATGAACATAGGATAATGCAGGATGCATGCATAAAAATGGTCCTATCCTATATGCTAGTTTAGTAATATACTTGTCATGGGCATGAATGAGCTAAAACTCGATGAGAGTGCACAAAAATTGGACCCCACACAAAGACATAAGTCCAAAATAGGTTCACAAACTCAGAAGAGAGTCCAAACTATAATATATAAGGGGGATCAACCATGATAAAATCATTAAAATTAAATGGAGTAGTGGATGATGGGATATAAGAAGGAATGTAAGCTATAGACCCAATGCTCATGTATCCACTACCACCCCCATGGGAATGAACACTGGTGTTAATGTTATATTTTTAACATTTAAGCTATATGATCTTAGGATCTTATCTGAGAGAATAACAAGCGCAACAATAAAACACAAGAGACAATGAACACAAATATTTTCCTTCAAGAAACCATAAAGGAGAAAATCCCACAACTTCCTCAAAGATAGAATCAACACCAAAAATAAAACCCAAAGACAGTAAGATGATCTCCCAACAGCAGTAGTATCTCTCTCTCTCTTTTCCTAGATTCTTCTCTCTCTTAGTTATGCGCTACAACTAAGTGTGAGTGAATGAATATGAATGTGTGATAAATAGAGAGGATCCCTCTCTATTTATACTAACTCTGGACTTGACAATAACTCACTAGCGTCCACTTCTCTAGGAGATTCTAATAACCCTAGGGCCCCACAACTACGGGGACTTTAACCCTTGATCAATAAGGAGGTTTATACTCTATGCCTTTACATGACTTGTTTACATTATTGAATCCCCCAATCGGAACATCGGAGCATGACATGACTCAATTACATTACAGATACTTCCTGGAATAAACATCGGGGTACAATACATAAGATATACAAGTGAATACATTCCGAAGTTACAAATACATCAACACTCCCTCTTAACTAGGAAGGTATTCTCTCAACACAATTCATCAGCACAAGTATTCTTCTCTGTATCATCTAGATCATCATATCTTCATCTTCAAGTCATCTTCATCATCAAGTCATCAAGTCTGGATCATCACTTGATCTGGGTCGTCACTGGATCATCATCAAGTTTGGATCATCACTTGATATGGATCATCATCAAGTCTGGATCATCACTTGATCTAGATCATCACTATTGGATCATCACTGGGTCATCATCACTGGTGCTATCTCAATTCTACTCGTCACAGGAATTTCTACAGAGCTAGCCCTTTTTCATGTTGGTTGTAGGCCTAGCCTTCATGTAGGTCTTCATCATCTTTAGCACTTATATCTAACCATGGAATGAACCATGTCAGAAAGGCCCACCCAACACTTACATCTGACCATGGAATGAACCATATTAGAAAGGCATGCCCAACACTCACATCTGACCATGGGAGGAACACATCCAAAACCCATGTCAGAAAGACCCAGCACTCACATCCGACCTCATCATGTCAGAAAGGATCCTCACTTACATCCAACCTCATCATGTCAGAAGGGCTCTTCACTTACATCTGACCTCATCATGTCAGAAAGGCACTGCACTTACATCCAACCTCATCATCTCAGAAGGGTTCGGCACTTACATCCGACCTCATCATGTCAGAAGGGCTCTACACTTACATCCAACCTCATCATTTCAGAAAGGTGCTACACTTACATCCGAACTCATCATGTCAGAAGGACTCTAAGATCTATGCTGAGTGTTAGTCCCAGACTGAAACAAATTCCTGGTAACTAACCAGGTTCCTCCATTCTCCCATAGAATGACCTCTCATCACTAAGTTGAGTTTCAATCCCAAGCTGAATCAATTTCCTGGTAATTGACCAGGTGCCTCCATTCTCCCAGAGAATCCCCTTCAACACTTATATCTAATCATATGGGAACACATCCCTCAATCACCTTAGAATGGATCTACACTGATCATGTGGGAACACATCCCACAATCACATCAAAATATCTCTGCACTTATATATGATCATGTGGGAACACATCCCTCAGTCACATCAGAATGGCTCTGCACTGATCATGTGGTAACACAACCCACAATCACATCAGAATATCTCTACACTGATCATGTGGTAACACAACCCACAATCACATCTGAGCATCTATGCACTTACATCTGACCATGTGAAGCTTAGGCTTCCACCATGTCAAAAGGGCCAATGGACACATTAATTCCCTTTGGAGGGAAAATCGATCTGAAGAACACCAAGCTTCTCCCTGAATTACTCAAACTTTACTCTGGCCAATGGTTTGGTCAGTACAACAGCTATCTGCTTGTCCGTCACAACATACTTGAGCTTCAATGCTCCTCTCTGCACCATATCCCTGATATAGTGATACTTGATCTCAATATGCTTTGAATTTTCATGGAACACTGGGTTCTCTGACAGCTTCACACAGCTTTGGTTGTCACAATATATACAAGTAGAATCCATTTGGAGATCAAAGAAATTAGACAGTATCTTTCTCAGCCAGACTGCCTCACAACTAGCTGAGCAAGCTGCAACATACTCTTCTTCGGTTGTACTTAGTGCCACACAGGATTTCTTCCTGCTAAACCAGGAGATCACATCTGATCCCATACTGAATCAACACCCTTAAGTGCTCTTTCTATCAATGGAACTACCTACCCAATCCGAATCCACATAACCTTCCAGGTTAATATTTTGATTCACCTCATACTTGAGCCCATAATCAACTGTACCCTTTAGGCACCTCAAAATATGATTTGCAACAATCAAGTGAACATGTCTCGGATCCGTCAGGAACAGGCTCAATGTGTTCATAGAAAAGAAAATATATGGTCTCGTATTTGTTAGGTACATCAAGGACCCAATCATCTGACGATACATTGTAGCATCAACAACTTCTAATGAAGCATCACTCAATAGCTTCAGGTTCAATGCCATAAGTGTGGTTATGGCCTTTCATTCCATCATCCCAAACCTCTTCAGGATCTCTACTGCATACTTCCCTTGTCCCAGGGAAATTCCATCTGCATTCTGCCACACCTTCATGCCTAGAAAATAGTGCATCATACCCAAGTCCTTCATTTCGAACTCGGCAGGAAGATTC
Source organism: Pseudotsuga menziesii (assembly GCA_001517045.1). Classification (NCBI taxonomy): domain Eukaryota; kingdom Viridiplantae; phylum Streptophyta; class Pinopsida; order Pinales; family Pinaceae; genus Pseudotsuga; species Pseudotsuga menziesii. The sequence continues at coordinate 30,735 of LPNX010151120.1, read as the reverse complement.
CTCTTTATATTAGAAATCAATCCATCCTCACCTGTCACAAATAGGTCATCTGCGTATAGTAGGAGTATCACTGGATTCCCTTCTTCAACCTTGTAGCAAAGGTTGGAATCCGGTTTACTCTTTGTAAAGCCCAAACTAGATAGGAAGATGTCAATTGTGTTGTGCCATGTCCTGGGTTCCTGTTTCAAACCATACAGGGCTTTCTTTAATTTACACACATGAGTCTCTCTGTCATGTGTCTCAAAACCGAGTGGATGCTCCACATATACTTCCTCTTCTACTACACCATTCAAGAAAGTTGTCTTGACATCCATCTGTTGTACTTTCCACTTCATTACTATAGCTAAAGCAAGTACTGATCTGATGGAAGTATATCTGGCTATAGGAGAAAAAATTTCTTCATAATCTATTCCTTCTTTCTGGGAGAAACCATGAGCTATAAATATTGCTTTATATTTCTCTATTCTACCATCTGCAGCATGCTTGATCTTATAGATTCATTTGGAAGTCACAACAAAATTCCCCTCTGGTCTTGAGACAACATCCCAAACATCATTCTTCATGATCAATTGATACTCTTCGATCATAGAATCCTTCCATTCTTTCTTTTCTGCCACTTCTTCATAGTTTGAAGGTTCTTTGTCAATGAAGTCACATAATAAGGTTATATGACTGGAGCAGGACCTGTTTCTTTTCCTTTCTCTATGTATTTCTTCTGGAGCCCCATATCTTCCTACAACTTGGATAGCTTCTCGTACCCAATCATGTTTCCTCTTGTGAGGATTATTTTCTTGAGGTGGATCTAGAGGTTCTTGAGGTTCTTCTTCTTCTTGATCTTCTTCTGGAATTGCTTCGTTCATGGTTGTGTCATGAATTATGGGTACTTCTGTTTCTTCAGGTTCTTCAGCAGGTCTCTTTCTGGATTTGCTTTAAGTTGAGTCTTCCTCAAATGTTATGTCCCTCCTAATGTCAATCTTCTTGAATCCTATGAAGTATATTCTATAAGCCTTCAATCTTTCAAAGTATCCCACAAATATACCCTTCCTTCCTGAAGGATCTAATTTTGTCATCTTTTATTTTGGAATGTGTATGTACACTAGAAAGCCAAATATTTCTAGATGACTAACTTCTGGTTTCTTGCCAAAAAAAACTTCTTCAGGTGTCTTGTTCTCGAGTACTCTATGTGGAGTATGGTTCTGTACATACACAGTTGTTCTAGCAGCTTTTGCCCATAGATGCATGGGAAGATCTTGATCATGAAGCATTTCCCTTGCAGCTTCCATGATCGTTCTATTCTTTCTTTCTGCAACCCCATTCTGTTGTGGATTATATGGAGTGGTCAACTCCCTCTTAATCCTTGAATCTCTGCATAATTACTTGAATTATTTTGATGTGAATTCTCCACCATTGTCTGATAAAAAAAACTTGATCTTCTTTTTTGTGTAGTTTTCAATCAAGGCTTTGAATTCCTTGAACTTGCTGGATACTTCATATTTGTTCTTCATGAAGTATATCCATGTTTTCCTAGAAAAATCATCAATGAAAGAAACATAGTATACATACCCGCTTAATGAACTAAATGACATCGGATCGCATACATCAGAGTGAATTCTTTCCAATATTCATTTAGCCTTTCTTTCGCTACTTGGAAATGTCTTCTTTGTGTTCTTTCTTTTCACACATCCCTTGCATACTCCTTCATGTTTTGCTTTTATTTCTGGAAGACCTTCAACATCTTTGATTGCAAGTGGTAGTGCCCTATAGTGCACATGTGCAAGCCTTCTATGCCAAAGTTCATTTGATTCTACTGAGTCATGAACCAAAGCTTGTTATGGTCTTTAATTTGTATAGTCCTCCCTCTTGTTCTCCAATTACTACTGCATCATCAATAGTCTTACCTTTTGGCCACATGATGACTTGACCATTTATAAATGCAACTCTTATACCTTTTGCATCTAATGCAAAGATGGAGAGAAGGTTCTTCTTTAGTCCTGGTACAAATAGGACATCCTTCATTTTCATAGACTTTCCAGAGTCTAATTTGTAGGAGGATTCTCCACTACCTTTTATTGGATATTGGTAGTCATCCCCAAGTTTCACCTTATGGGGTGATTCATGTTCTGATAGATTCACAAATGATTATTTGAATCCTGGCATGTGTTTAGAAGCCCCATTGTTTATAAGCCAATAATTTCTTCCATGTGTGATGTTTCCCGTGAGAGTAGAAATCAAAACATATTCTTCATCACTTGAAGAATCATCATTGTCTTGTTTGATTCTCTTCTTAGAAGGCTCATCATCTTCTGCAGCATGAGCATGATGTCTTTTCTTGTTTCCCTTCCTCTTATGAGATCTATCTTTGTTTCTAGGACATTCTCTTGCAAGGTGTCCTCTTTCATCACATGTATAGAAAATGTACTTAGACAAATCTTTGTTAGACTTTATAGTGTTTCTCTTTTGGTGAGAGTGCTTACCTCTGTGATGGTTTTTTCTGCTTTTCTTGGATTTTACTATGAGAGCTTGATATTCACTTCCCATCTTTTCTTCTCATGACAATATTCAATATTCTTCTTGTGAGCATTCCTCCCACAGTCTACTAAACTTGACTAGCTTCTTTTTGGCACAGATCCCTTGAATGAAAGAGTCACATGCCCTAGGGAGACCATTCAAGGTGGTCATCACAATTTCTGCATTCTCTACTTCTTCATCTACTGCTTCCATCTATTCCTTCATCTGAGAGACTCTTGTAAAGTAAGACTGGATGGTCTCCACATTCTGGATCTTTACATTTTTCAATTGGTTTCTCAGAGTCATATTTTGGTTTATGTTCTTCCCTTCAAATAACTTGGTCAGGGCATCAAACATCTCTTTAGGTGTCTTTAGAGAGGACCCTTGTGGTAAGAGGTGATCCTTGATTGAATCAACAATAATCCTCTTAGCCATGACCAATTTCTTCTTGTGTAAGGCCTTAGCCTCATCTCCCTTTGGAACTAGAACCTCTTCATTGATGTAAGAGTCCAACTCATTTTCTTCCAGGACTAGGGAGATCCTATACTTCCAACATTGGAAGTTATTAGGTACCTCAAGATTTTCATCAAGCTTGGTATGATGAGACGTCTTAATAGAGAACCTCAAATGGAAATGCAAAAGATTTATATCTTACCAGGTTAAGATGTCAAAACTGTATCTAGAGCTAAATTTCTGCAGAGCTAGTTTAGAAGCAGATTAGGGTTTGACTTTCCTAGAGTTCTACCTAACCAAAAACTTTGATCTTGATCTCTAAAATTCAATTTTGGGGAGGAGATCAATCCAGGCCTGGGCTCACTCAAAAATTCAACTTCTTTGGAAAGCCCTAATTTTCGGTAGGAGTGTTGGGTCAAAAACTGAAAATGATTAGAATCAGATTTTGCTTCGACAAAAAAGATGCGCCCTGGAGAGGATAGTCAGCCCAACCTCCTTTTGCTGAAAATGTGTGGAGAGATATCCAAAAAGTAGGAATCCCTAGTTTCCGCAGCTGCATAGTCTCTTCTTCTCAGGTTAGCCCTGATACCATGTTATATTTTTAACATTTAAGCTATATGATCTTAGGATCTTATTTGAGAAAATAACAAGCACAACAATCAAACACAAGAGACAATGAACACAAATATTTTCCTTGGGGAAACCATAAAGGAGAAAACCTCGCAATTTCCTCAGAGATAGAATCAGCACCAAAAGTAAAACCCAAAGACAGTAAGATGATCTCCCGACATCAGTAGTCTCTCTCTCTCTTGTCCCAGCTTCTTCTCTCTCTGTCTCTCAGTTATGCGCTACAACTGAGTGTGAGTGAATGAATATGAATGTGTGATAAATAGAGAGGCTCCCTCTCTATTTATACTAATTCTCGTCTTGACAATAACTCACTAGGGTCGACTTCTCTAGGAGAGTCTAATAACCCTAGGGACCCACAACTACAGGGACTTTAACCCTTGATCAATAAGGAGGGTTATACTCTATGACTTTACATGACTTGTTTACATTATTGAATCCCCCGATTGGAACATTGGGGCATGACATGATGCAATTACATTACAGATACTTCCCAGAATAAACATCAGGGTATGATACATAATATATACAAGTGAATACATTCTAAAGTTACAAATACATCAACAGTAAAGACCGAACAAAGGGAGTGAAAATCCTCCCACAAATGGAGTAGAGGGTGGAACATGACCACTCCCAAATTGATGCATAAGGTAATGGGTTGATGTGCCCCCAGTCCAACATTAGGGTTTGCAATAGAACTTGGGGCGAGTGACAAAATACTAGTAGTGATCTTTGGCATGCTAAACATAAAAGGATTGGAACTCAAGGAAACATAAAGGGACTCAAGTAACCGTGATCCCAAAATTCAAATAGCACACACAGAGCACACTTTGAATAAAACTAGGTCAAATGCAAACAAGCAAACAGGGAATATAAGTGAGCTCCTGAATGCAGTAGGTATGTCTTTCCTGTGAGAGGTATCATATTCCCATACACTACAAGTGGAGGTGTGTAACCAATTATAGTGGACCTCATCTTCAATGTATATAGAGACGGTGTTTTCTGACCCATACATGGCCAAGACACTCATAGAATAACCTCTATAAGTACCCCCTATCATACCTAGGTAAGACAACTACAGTCACCCCAATATAACCAATGCTCAGGTGGACGGTCATAGGAGGGATCTACCATATGGATAGGGTAACAAAGCACAAACATTGAAAGCACCAAAGGTACCTCAAAGTCCCCTATATACGAATAAAATCCTGGAAATATCTCCTGCACCCAACAAAAAGTGGAAAGGGGCTATCGCCACCACAAATGTGTGTGTTTCCTCTTTCTTAACTCCGGTGTAAGAGGATCCTCCAAAGAACACTAATTATACCAAGGATTTCACTTCTCACCTGGACATACACCTAGTTGTTTTGTTTCATAGTCTTGGAAATATTTACTCACGACACTCTATTCCAAGACTCTACAATCCTAAGCTTGTTGGTGCACCTCTATCAAATAAGAATGTGTAATCAATTTTAATTTAAGCATTAATTTTAATGGTTGTGATTATTCAAGGTTAATGGACGTGCAACTAGTGATGTTACGACTCAACAATGAAGTAAATATGCACACCTTAAAAAAAATTCCAAGTGCAACTTTGTTTTTAAACATGAAAAATGGGGTATGCCACTACATGTAATGCATAAAATTCCTTCATTTTAAAATTCCAATGCAATCCTTCCTATATGAAAGTGTAAACACTACTCTCATCCAAGGAACCCAATGCAAATACCTCCTTAAGTCCATATGTGAGACGCAAGTAAGTATGCAACTATAGAACTAATTTTTATTTTCAATATAAATAAATGAAAATACAATAAAAGTCACTAAACTCTCAGTTTTTGCAGCAAGAACAAACAAAATCCAAGAAAGACACTTAGGCTAAAACACTAATGCACTAATCGCAAAACAAAAAGAGATAACTCAACAAGAAAAAATTTCAAAGAAAAAAAATTAATCAAAAAGGGGTTTCTAGTCACAAAGGGAGAAGTCAACAGATAGTATTGGTACCCAAGAGGACCCAGCCACACTCACAAACCACCCAACAACTTCACACGTCAAGAACTCAACAAAAAGGGAGGATTTACGTGACTATTCAAATAACAATAGCATATGTATGCGAATAGGTAGAGTACAAGCCATGCATATACACGATTGTATATTCTTTGGCCCACATACACATTGAAGAAAGTGGTAAAAAGCATGCCAAGGGTCAAATAACTCTAGGGGACTATCAATGGATGAACATACTGCCAAATGTGACACATAAACATGGAGAAACAAAGAGAAAATCGAGGGAAAAAATGCACCCACAACCCCACCAAAAAGGAATTCCCCAGTATGGTCACCAATTCTGTTACGGAGAAGATATCCTCTAGCTTGGGATGGACCACAATAGATAGGATGACACCATATATAAACCCATTTCCAAGAATTCTAAATATATAAATGAGACTAACACTAAGGGACAAGAGGCATAACGTATTTGAGACGTTCGAAGTAGATCCTCATTGATCTTTCAATCAAACTTGTACCTACACATTTCCCTCAACAACAACAATATATACAAGCATGATATATGTAAAGTGTTAGGATCTAATCTAGCATTTTACATTCCAATACATAAACAAAGTAATTACATTCATGGATAATAATATTCATAATTACACATGCAATCGACAAGAAATGGATATTTCTATTAATATGAATAGAGATACAAATGACAACCTCTGTCGGCACCTCATCAAAATCAAGAAACTGAGTCCCTCCACCACTTCAATACTACATACAAAGGAAATCTCGCATAGATAAAGGAAATCTTGGGAAATAGCACTAATAGCTACTTCAAGGGCAAAGGGATGCATACTCAAGTATGTAAGAAAGGGGCACAATTCCACTATAATATCTTTGCTCTCCAAAGTTATCCTCTAATGCTTCATAGTAGCTCAATATATAACCCCTCAATGGGAAGTGAAGGGTTGAAATGGAGTGTCCCCGACATATGCAAGGAAAGGGACAATTCATTCATTACTTATGGGAGAAAACTCCAAATATTTTTTGTTTTTGAGCATATTTCCCGATGTATGCGGGTGACAGTGGTGCAAGATGCGTATACACGGTTTGTAGACTTGTGACCCATGTATACATATAAAATGTCATTTTTAAAGGTTCCACTGGAGCATCAAGTTCATATTTAGTAAAATGAGTAAAATGAATTTCCATAGGGACATGGATAGGCCATCAAATCATCATGTATCAGGTGTGGCAAATCATGCAATAACAATTAGCTCATTAAAGATGGTATGGAATATATTGTTTATGCACATCAAATGGAAACTAATCTTTCTTTAGTTTCTGCAAACCAAATGAAGAGGTTGGTAAATGCAAGTAAGAAATTTGGCCTTATGATAGTTAAATCAAAAGATGTTGACCAAACTAAATCTTTTAAAGATTGTGATTCAAAACTTAAAAGGGTCTTGATTAAAGTGGTATCTAATTATGATATTTTATTTCAAGAACGTAAATGGTTACCTCCTAAAAGATAAATTCAATAGGAAATTCATTTACAACAGGATGCGCATATTCCTAATATTGGTATGTACATGTCTTCCATAATTGAGAATGCATAGATAAAGAAACAAGTTCAGGAATTTCTTGAGAGAAGGGACATTTGACCAAGTTCCTCTATCTGTGGTCCACTGATAGTTTTGGTGCATAAAAAATATGGTAAATGGCGTATGTGTGTCAATTAAAAGGCACTAAACAGAATCAAAATTAAGAATAGGTGTCCTCTTCCTCGAATTAATGATCTGATAGATTAGCTTAAGAATGAAATATTTTTCACTAAGTTAGACTTGTGAAGTGGCTATAATCAAATTTGTATTCATGACAATGATATTCAGAAAACTGCTTTTAAAACTAACTAGGAAATATATGAATTGATGGTAATGACCTTTGGGTTTGTAATGCACCCAAAAAAATTATGAAGGTGATCAATGATGTGTTTAGGCCCTTCATTAATGAGTTTTCCATAGTCTACTTAGATGATATTTTGATTTTCATTCAAACTTGGGAAGACCATGCCAAGCATGTAAAATAGTGTTGAGGCCTAGAAAATCACAGGTAACAACAGTTAGGGATTCTCCCCAGTAAACGTTCCAAACTATCCCGTTACTATTTGGTATGGGGAATCCGTCCGGTTTACGGTCCGGCTACCGTAGGTCAAGTAACAAAATAAAAGGTTTTACCGGTTACAGCCTGGTCCACCATGTATGTTTTTAGTTTTTTGTATTTAAGTATGAGATGCAAGTGCCTATCTAAAAATGCATATTGATAGAGAATACGAGGAGCGGTCACAATGTGATGCACAGGTTCTTACCTCTCGTCTTAACTCTCTCGCATCTAAACCACACACAGCAAGAAAAAACTAAAACTAACTATCTAATCTATCCCTAGGGAGCAAGATTATTATTCATCAATGAGTAATGTATTTTGTGCATGCATTAAGAAAAATCACAGATAGTTGTTACTTATTTCAAAAACACATGAACATTTATAGATATGTGAACAACCAGATAGCTAATTGTTTATGAACAACATTCATTACTCACAGTGGAAATTTCATAGAATAAACTAGAGTGCATTCATAACAAGAACATAGGCTCAAAGAGTTAGAACAATCTCACAGTTAATGGATAACAACTGAAAACGAAATAGTTCACATTCAACAAATCCATAGAATAGCATTTGAAACCTTCCACAAAGCTTTCTCCGACAGGAAACTTGTAATTTCTTTATGCAAAAGGAAATAGTTCTTCTTACATCATACTCTCACAAATCTGTCTAGGAAAAAGTCCCCACTCTTTCTAACTCTCCTATACTTATACTACAAGCAAAACTCTTGGGCTTCCCCTCGGTGACCTTTGGGCTCCCCCAAACCGTTCAGTCCCATGATTTTGTCTTTTAGTGAGTGCTCATGATTTATACAATATGTTACATTTCAGATTAAGATTTTAAGAGAACTTTATAAAAAGGGGCCAGCTTGGTAACTGATTAACTTTTCGCAAGCTTGGGCCTCTGCTGCTATCGATCTATTTGAGATCTCAGACCGTTACTTTCTTCTCCTATTTCTTCATCTCTGCTTCTTCATTTTCCTTCTCTTCCTTCCTTGCTGCCTCCTTTCTTCTGCTTTGTCTTCTAGACATATCTTCTCTACAGCAGCAATTACCGTATCATGAATAACCAGTTCTTAGATCACTCAGTGTTTGAAAAAGTAATGCAAACTGTATTAAAACATACATCTTGTAAAGTGAACTATCAAAAATATTAATGCATGAAGAGAAAAAAATATAATGTAATGAAAATATTGCCCTTTCGTATCTTGAAATCCACTAAATCCACTGTCCAAACTAAAATCACAAGCCCAAAAAACAAACTCTTTACTCAATCCAGGGCACCTCTAGACCAATTTGACATCCTCTGATGAAAGCATGAGAGCTGACAAAAGTAACTGCCGTCGAAAAATAGGGTAAAATCACACGAGAAAGGCATCACACGAGAAAGGCAGGAAAACCCTCACCAACAGGAAAAATACTAAGCAGTCAGATGGTTAGTGCACTAAGGAGCTGCAATGGCGGAAGGCATAAGGACTATGGCTTCTGCGACAAAAGGACATTCGACGATCGGAAAAATGAGGAACTAGCTGGAAATGCATCGGCAAATAAATCAACTAAAAATCAGAAAGATAGAGTGAACGGTCGCCGCAATGACGGATGCCAAACTGACTACGGACCCCGCAAATAACAAAACCGTCCGTGATCAGAACAACTAAAGATCATGCATCGGCAAAGCAAAGGGCTAGTCCTTCGATCAAATGTCAAAAACAGTTTCGAATATCGAAAAGAAAACAAATAATTTTAAAAACAAAACTCATAGAATCGGCAAAGATATGGGCTTCCGTCCGGGTGCTTGCAATCTACCATCCAAAATGGCATCAACACAAAGGACTAATGCTCCGATCATGAGAAAACAGAAAATGTCGATAGTCAAAAGTTTTGAAAAAATAAACAAAGGAGATAAAAACCATCGGCGAAAAACATGACTGTCCATCGAGACATTCGTAATTTACCTTCCGCAACGGCGGCTACGTAAAGAACTACTGTCCCAATTCACTGTTCAAATGACCTCCGACAATGATAAAGGAAATCAATCCATAAGTAAAAAATTTCAAACTTCATAGTCAAAATCATTTGTAGACAAAAAATGATCATTCATCCTTCGAAAGTGGTAAACAATTGAACTCAATTCAAACTCAGGAAAATCCAAAATTGTAGCAAAGGAACAACCGAGTTCAAGAAACCAATAAAACCAGGCAAGATAAAATCAACAAGGAGGGTCCAAAATTTTAAAAATTTGTGAAGAAAGTTGTAGCTGCAACAATTGGTGACTATCTGGTGAATCCAGATCTCTGGAAAATTTCTTCTTTGAGCAACAGACTGTTTTGACAATAAATACTGGCATGCTGAATTCCTCTAGATGTCTGGATTTCCCAAATAACAAATGTATGTACTTTAATCATTGATATTAGTCCAATTTACGAATCATGGGAACCAAGATTTAAAAGTCCAGATAACTCTTTTGAGGCCAGGAATATGAATTTCATTTTTTACCTCTGTCTTTGGGTAGTTTTCAGCTTGGACACCACAGGATTGTAACATATGGTAAACAAAAATATTCATTTGTTCCTCATTCCCATGCCATTTTTCACTTTTTGTGCTTTTGGACTTTTGTCCTTTCTTTTGAGTCCTCCTGCGTGCCTTTCTTTCTGAATTTTTTATTCAGGCTCCTCTATCCATAGTGTCCTTTTGTGTGAGAGATGTATTTAATTTTCAGCTCACGGACAGAGAAGAACTTTGGCAATTTTGTACTCATTTGGTTTAGTACTTTGTTTTGATACATATTGCTTTATTAGGAGTTTTTTTACTCTTATTTTCCTTTTGGCTTTCAATTCTTGGCATGGGATTATTTATATAATATATTGTTTACCTTGCTTCCTTTCCATGGGTCTTTTATTGTCACCCCCTAAGACATTTTTTAAATGTGATATGGATGTAGCTTCGAAATAGTATTCCAAACCTTTTGATCCTGAGTTATTTTACAAGGATTAAGTAGGACTTCAATTTGTTCATAGCCATTTAGGAAAACTACTAAACTAGAAGAAATTCTTTCAGATAAAACAAAAGTACACAGTCTTATAGTCAAGTATTTTAGTTAATCCAGAATTCTGATGCTCTCCATGCAACCAAAAGTTTGCTTCTTTAATTTAAATCCATCAAAATCTAAAAAACAACAGAAATAAGGTAAATAAAAAATAAACAACTAAATCAGTTTATTTATGTACAAAACAAAAACAAAAATCAGGAAAAATAAGGTTTGAGAATTAAACCATTAACTGGTAAGTTCCCTTCCCGTCCCTGTAAATCTTGCAATTTGTAGGTTGAGGGGCCAAGTTTTTCTACAATCTGAAAAGGGACTACCCGTAACTATTGCAACTTTGTGTGTTTCCCCTTTTCATCATGCGGGTGATCCCACTTAAGAACCAGGTCTCCCACTTCAAATTCCTTTTTTTTAGCTTTATGTTTATCAAACCTGTTGATGTATATGTAACTTCAGAATGTATTCTTATGTATTGTAACCCGATGTTTATTCTAGGATGTTTCTATTATTTATTTGAGTCATGTTGTCATGCTCCGATGTTCCGATCGGGAGGATTAATAATGTAAACAAGTCTTGTCAAGTCATTGTGTAAGTCCCCACAGTTTCGGGGCACTTGAGTTATTATACACTAATTAAGGTGTAGGCTCGAGTAAGTAATTGTTGGTTGGGCCGACATGATTAAGTGCACTTCAAGTGAATGAAAGAATATAAATAGAGAGTGAGAGTCTCTCTATTTATCACTTGTACAACACATCACTTACCCTCTCAAGTGTGGCGCACTAGTGAAGAAGGAAATATACTAGGACTAGAAGACTACTACTGTCGGGAGTGCATCTTACAGTTTTGGGGTCTTACATCTTGTGGTGATTCTATATTTGAGGAAGTTGTGTGGTTTTATCCATTTATGGTTTCCCTGATCAAAACTCTTTGTGTCTCTTGTCTCTTGTGAAGTGCTTATGTTTTATTGTTGTGCTTGTTATTCTCTCAGTGAAAAGATCCTAACTTAATGCTAGCTTAAATGTTGAAAAACTAACATGGTATCAGAGCTAACCTGAGAAGAAGACAATGTGCAGCTGTGCGAACTAGGGATTCCTAGTTTGTGGACCTTCCTCCACAGATTTTCAGCAAAAGTAAGGTGGAAGAACTCTCCTCCTTAGGGCGTATCTTTCTGTCGAAGCGGAATTCGATTTCGAGCATTTTCAGTTTCGATGTGGAAATTAGGGATTTCTACAGAAGAGGAATTTTTGAGTGATACCAACATAGGATTGTTCTCCTCATCAAAACCAAAGTTTAGAGACCTGGATCAAGAAATTTGGTTGGGTGAAACTGTGGGAAAGTCAAACCCTAGTTTGACCCTGAGCTAGAAAAAACTCTAATACTAAAACTGCTAATTTTTGGTACAGTCGCTATATACCGAGTTTGGAGAAGTATCAAAAGCGAAAAATTTCAAGGGCTGAATATAAAATCCTGATGAACACTGTGTCCAGAAATCAGCCTCATATTCGCTATAGTCTGGGAGATATGATCCCTCCAAGTTAGAGTTCCAGCCTCTTCTAGAATTCATCCTTAAACAGGACACCTGAGGATAATTGCAATATATTGGGCTACAGAGGTCCAAATGGAATTTATGAAGATGTTCCAGAAAGGGCACGGAATTTAATTTTCGTGGTATGAATATCAGACTTAGAGGATGAACCAGTGACACGTGTGATGCCATGCAACTTCGCTGTTCTGAACAGTCCTGTAACAGGTCACCTTGGAAAAGGATCCAAGATGGACACCTCAAATTGGTAAGATCTAATCCTTTGCTATTTTCATTTGAGGTTCTCATTTCAAAGTGATCTATCACATCATCTTGATGATAATCTTGGTGAAGTTGACAGCTTCCAAGCATAGAAGTATTTGATCTCTCTGAAGAAAATGGATTGGACACCTACATGAGTATAGAGGTTCCAGTTTCAGAGGGAGACGAGGTTAGAAGCCTTTCACAAGAAGAACTTGGTCAAGGCTAAAGAAGACATCATGCTCATGCTGCAGAGGATGATGAACCATCCAGAAGGAGATCTAGATATGAAAGTGAAGATTCTTCAAGCGAGGATGAATATGTTCTGATATCAGCTCTCATAGGTAACATTACTCATGGAAGTGATGATTGGCTTATAGACAATGGGGCTTCCAAACATATGATGGGATTCAAGGAATCCTTTGTAATACTGTTAGAACATGAATCACCTCACAAGGTGAAACTAGGAGATGACTACCAATATCCAATAAAAGGTAGTGGGGAATCTTCATACAAGCTAGACTCTGGTAAGTCTCTAACAATGAAAGAAGTATTGTTTGTGCCAGGACTGAAGAAGAACCTTCTATCCATTTCAGAATTGGATGCAAAAGGAATGCGGGTGGCATTCATAGATGGTCAAGTCATCATGTGGCCAAAAGGAAATACTATCGATGATGCGGTAGTGATTGGAGAACAAGAAGGAGGCTTGTACAAATTGAAGGGCCATCCAGAACAAGCCTTGATCCATGACATAGTAGAGCCAAATGAGCTTTGGAATAGAAGGCTTGTACATGTGCATTACAGAGCACTACCTATTGCAAGCAAAGCTGTTGAAGGTCTTCAAGAATTTCAAGCTATTTGAAGGGAAAAACAAAAATCAGAATATGACCTAAAGAAACCAGTTGAAGAATGTGAAGATCTAGAATGCAGAGACCATGCAGTCATAAGAGTCTCTCAAATCAAAGAACAACTTGAAGAGATAAAAGAAAAAGTGAAGAATGTAGAAGTGATGATGGCCACCTTGAATAGCCTCCCAGGATCGTGGATTCATTCTTTCAAGGAATGTGTTCCAGAAGGAAGTGATTACTTTCAGCAGACTCCGTGAAGAGAGAAGAGAAGATGGGAGCAATTGAAGATTGAGTTCTTCCCATCCAAAGAAGATCCCTCAAGCAATGAGGAATACAAAGGACTCTACTCTAGAATAACCTCTTATCCATACTAACATTTGGATAAGAAACGATGCTATCATGAATGAAGAAGACGATGAAGTTGAAGGCTCAAGAAGTAGTCTACCCACGAAACAAATAAAGATAAGTATTCAATTGCCATTTCATGATATTGTTTCATTAGGCATTTGTTTATATTCAGTTGATGTATCATGCATAATAGGATGTTTGCATTAACGACAGTATACTACTAATATACATGCGATGGGTAAGTAGCTCATGGTGCTATACAACTCTCCATTGCTACTTATCTAGAATGAAACCTCTTTGCTGACATATTGGATTAGTGCACAATCTCAATGTTGTCCTGGTAGAGATGGAAGGAATCTAGAAAGTTTCTATGAGATATGGATGAATGTTGTATTGGATAAAGTAGTTGCATGATCATATATTTATGCATAAGTGTTTGCCAGTATAAATATTCCTTATGAAATGTTTCTAACCATACAATTGCATTTGACTTGTAGGAAAGACCCCATACATAATCACCTACAAGCAAAGAAGACTGAAGACTTGTTACGAAGAGCAAGTGACAACATTTCAAAATGAAGAATAATATGATGAGTGCAGTGACATCATTGATGCAGAACCTTCCAGCCACCAAGAAGAAAGGGAAGACCAGTTCAAGAAGAATGATGTCAGAGCGCAGCATCGAGAGCTGAAGAGAAGTTCATAGTTCCATCATGCAATAGATGGAAACGTCATGGGATAGAAAGCAAAGATTCATAGCACGAGGCTTCTCATGAAAAGAAGGCCTAGACTATGAAGAGACATTTGTAGCGAGTAAGAGTCTAAACACATACATGATGAGCCTGATGAAGATCTTAACCTTTGCTACAAGGTTGAAGATGCAAGTCTATACATTAGATGGATACATAGAATACTAGTAGCATAGGAAGCTACTTGTCACTCTGGTACATAATGTTTTCAGTGCATAAAGTACGGAAGATAGAGGGAGTATGATGCTTCACTTTAGAGGGAGTGACTACAAAATATATTGAGGTTCGACATGATACGACAGGATGGGCAGATTACTGATGACTCTAGGCTTTACTGAGAGTAAAGAAGATTCCAACCTTTGCTTCAAGGTTGAAGATGGAAGACCAGTGATGCTCCTGTTATGTGTCGATGCACTATTGTTCTAGGTATGGAGGTGTGGCAGAGTGTGGATGGAATCTTCCTTGAACAAGGGAAGTATGCAGTAGAGATCCTGAAGAGGTTTGGGATGATGGACTGCAAGACTATGGACACACCTATGGCATCGAACCTGAAGCTATTGAGTGATGCTTCATCAGAGTCATTTGATGCTACGATGCATCATCAGATGATTGGGTCCTTGATGTACCTGACGAACACGAGACCAGGTATTTGCTTTTCTCTGAACACCTTGAGCCAGTACCTGAAAAATCTGAGAATTGTTCACTTGATGGCTGCAAAGCATATTCTGAGGTACCTGAAGGGTACAATTTATTATGGGCTCAAGTATGATGCGAATCAGAAGATTAACCTGGAGGGTTATGTTGATTCATATTGGACAGGCAATGCCATCGACAGGAAGAGTACTTCAGGATGTTGCTTCAGTATGGGATCAGGTGTGATCTCTTGGTTTAGCAGGAAGCAATCCTATGTGGCACTGAGTAAAGCTGAAGCAGAGTATGTCGCATCTTGTTCAGCTAGTTGTGAGGTAGTATGGCTGCGAAAGCTATTATCTGATATATTTGATCTCTAGTTGGATGCTACTTGTATACATTGTGACAACCAAAGTTGCGTGAAGTTGTCAGAGAATCCAGTGTTCCATGACAAGTCAAAGCATATCGAGATTAAGTATCACTATATCAGGGATATGGTGCAGAGAGGAGCAGTGAAGCTCCAGTATGTTGTGACGGAGGAACAGATAGCTGATGTATTGATGAAGCCATTGGCTAGGCTAAAGTTCGAGTACTTTAGAGAGAGACTTGGTGTTCTCTAGATCGAGGTTCCTTCCAAGAGAAAGTGATGAGACCCATAGCCATTCTGACATGGTGATAGGATTGGTTCCTTCCATGGTCAGATGTAAGGGATGAGCCATTCTATCATGGTGAGAGGATTTGGTTCCTTCCATGTCAGATATGAGTGCTGAATGCCATTCTGGGAATGGAGGCACCTGGTCAGTTACCAGGAACACTCAATCAGGGACTGAGAGAGCCATTCTGACGAGCAGGTCAGATGTAAGGGCTGAGCCATTCTGTTCATGGCTAAAGGATTAAGTTCCTTCCATGGAAGATGTCAGTGTTGGCCATTCTGTCGAGTAGGACAGATGTAAGGGCAACTGCCACTCTCAGGGAGAGTGGAGGCACCTGGTCCATTACTAGGTAGCTCAGTCAGGGACTGGGGACCATTCTGACGAGGGTGTAGGATTCATTTCCTACCAGGTCAGATGTGAGTGCACAAATATTTCATCACTGTGGTAGGAAGGGTTTCGGTCTGGGTGAGAGTCGCTCATCATTGTGGCAGGATGTGTTTCGGCCTGGGTGAATGTGTGGAAATATTTCATCACTGTGGTAGGAAGGGTTCCGGCCTGGGTGAGTCATTCATCACTATGGTAGGATGTGTTCCCGCCTGGATGAATGTGCCATTCTTACGAGTAGGTCAGATATAAGTACAGAGCCATTACACATATGTTAGTGATGTGATGTCCTATCATGCTTGTGAATGTGAGTGCTGGGCCTTTCTAATGTGATTGTAGTTTACTACATGATCAGATGTGAGTGCTGGGTGTGCCTTTCTAACGAGCAGGTCAGATGTAAGTGCTTGGCAAAGACCTACCTGGTGGCTAGGCATACAACCAGCATGAAAAAGGGCTCGCTCTATAGAACTTCCTATGACGAGATAGTACACACATGATGATGACCAGAGATGATCCAGATCGAGCTATGATCCAGATCCAGTTATGATGACTCCAAGAGATCCAGATTGAGTGATGATCCAGATCCAGCAGTGATGATCCAAATCAAGAGATGATCCAAATCCAGATCTAGATCGAGTGATGATCTAGATCCAGTCTAGTGATGATGATCCAGATCGAGTGATGATCTAGATCCAGTGATGATGTTCTATGACGATCCAGATCGAGAGATGATCCAGATCTGAAGATGAAGATGACTAGAAGATGAAGATGACTTGAAGACAAAGATGACTTGAAGAAGAAAATGATCCAGTGATATAGAGAAGAAGACCAGCGCTGAAAATTGTGTCGAAAGAATACCTTCCTAGTTAAGAGGGAGTGTTGATGTATATGTAACTTCGGAATGTATTCTTATGTATTGTAACCCGATGTTTATTCTGGGATGTTTCTATTATGTATTTGAGTCATGTTGTCATGCCCTGATGTTCCAATTGAGAGGATTAATAATGTAAACAAGTCTTGTCAAGTCATTGTGTAAGTCCCCACAGTTTCGGGGCACTTGAGTTATTATACACTAATTAAGGTGTAGGCTCAAGTAAGTAATTGTTGGTTGGGCCGACATGATTAAGTGCACTTCAAGTGAATGGAAGAATATAAATAGAGAGTGAGAGTCTCTCTATTTATCACTTGTACAACACATCACTTACCCTCTCAAGTGTGGCGCACTAGTGAAGAAGGAAATATACTGGGACTAGAATACTACTGCTGTCGAGAGTGCATCTTACATTTTTGGGGTCTTACATATTGTGGTGATTCTATCTTTGAGGAAGTTGCAGGGTTTTCTCCATTTATGGTTTCCCCGATCAAAACTCTTTGTGTCTCTTGTATCTTGTGAAGTGCTTATGTTTTATTGTTGTGCTTGTTATTCTCTCAGTGAAAAGATCCTAACATAATGCTAGCTTAAATGTTGAAAAACTAACAAAACCACCATTTCACTACTTCCTGTTGATGCTTAAAACGTTCTTTGGCCTTGGATCTGGGCTCTCTTCCACCTTCAAAAGATTATATATTCTAATTTGCAGGATTTCGTTATCTGTGCCTCTAGACTCTTGGTCTATTATGGAAGATGGTAGCATAATGTTAGGAGGAAGGATAGCTTCTTCTCCATAAACAAGGGTATATGGTGACACACCTAAGGAATTCTTGGGTGTGACCCTATCAGCCCAAAGAGCATTGGGTAATGCTAAATGCCAACTTCTATGGTTTTCTATCACAGTCTTTTTTAAGATCCTAATCAGATTCTTGTTTATAGATTCTGCCAAACCATTCCCTTGTGGGTAGTAGTTTACAGAATAGTGCAACTTAATTCCTCTTTCATGAGCAAAAGCAGTTAATATAATAGAAGAAAAATAAGTAGCATTATCGAAAACCAGGGAAATTGGAACCCCAAACCTGGTCATAATATGATCTTGCAAGAAATCCATGACCGCATCTTCATTCACTTTACGTAATGGAATTACCTCGACCCATCTAGTGAAGTAGTCAGTTGCCGTCAAAATATATTTGTGTTGCAAGGAAGAATTTGGTTTTATCTCACCAATGATATCAATCCCCCATTGCTCAAATGGTTCCGTTATCATCACAGGATTTAATGGTCCTGCTGCTTTGGCTTGTCTTCCTCAACACCTCTAGCAGATATCACACTTTTTGACATGGGCATGCGCATCCTTAAACAGTGTGGGCCAATAGTATCTGACTCTGAGAATCTTATGGGCTGTCATATCTCCGAAAAAATGACCTCCAGCAAGTCCATCATGTAACTCTATTATGACCTTTTTTGTATCTTCTTTCTCTAAGCATCTGAGAAGGATTCCATCATAATTCTTCCTGAATAAAATTCCATTAATGATCTGATATGCAGCTGATTTAAGGCGCAACGCTCTTCACTATTTGGCATTCCAATGTTCTGGCAACAATCCCTCCTGAAGGTAATGAATAAGGTCTCGGTATCAGGAATCTGGAGCTGTGAAAAGAGGACATACGTCCATCATATGTAATTCTACTTCATTTTCCCAATTGTTTCCTTCATTGTTTTTACCTTCAGCCATTAGTTTGCACAGTCCTTTCCCTTTAACTATGGATGCTGGATTGAATTCAATGTCTTATTCTTGTAAAGCTGTTACCCATTTGCCTCTTCTTTCCCCTAATTCTTTTTGTACAAAAAGAGACCTTATAGCTGGGTGTGGAACTATTACCTTCGTCCGGTTCTTAAGTATGTACGGCCTGAATTGTTTTACCGCTTTGAAGACTGCATAAGCTTGTTTATCAATAGCTGGGTAATTGAATTTGACTCCTTGTAGACTAGTTCTCATAAATGATATGGGGTACTCATCCCCCCCATATTCCTTCTGAGTAAGCATCGCTGCCAATGAATCGTCAGATGCAAAAGTGTACAAAATAAAATCTTTTTCAAAGTTTGGAATTTTGAGACTCATGGTGCATGAGCAATAGATGTCTTTATTTTACTAAATACATTCTTCTCTACATCAGTCCACTTGAATTGTACACTTTGTTTCACCATTTGTTGCAAAGGTTTAACAATTTGAGCAAAATCTGGTACAAACCTTCGCACGAAATTTATTATCCCCATGAATGATTGCATACCTTTTTTGTTATGGGGTAAAAGGATCTGTTCTATGGCTTTGATCCTTTCTAGGTCTATGGAGATCCCCTTTTTAGAAACCACATGACCCAGTAGCTTTCCTTCTATAACCGCAAGCACACATTTTCTTAGATTCAGTGAGATGCCATATTTTCGACAACGCTCGAAAATTTGTTTTAGATGGAATGCGTGTTCTTCTCTATTATTTGAAAATATCGTGACATCGTCAAGATATACTACAACAATACGACTAATTAGACCATGGAAATCTATATCCATAGCCCTCTGGAAATTATCTCTAGCGTTGATGAGTCCAAAGGGCATCCTTCTGTAAGGAAAAGTTCCCCATTTTGTTTTGAATGTAGTTTTTAGTCTATCTTCTTCAGATACTAACACTTGATTATAGCTAGAGAATCCATCTAATAATGAAAATAACTCAGCACCTGAAACCATCTGCAATATCTGCTCCATGGGTGGGACTGGAAAGTTGTCTTTATCCGAAGCACGATTTAGGTTTCTAAAATCCACACATAGCCCGATCTCTCCAGATTTCTTCCTTACTGGTACCAAATTTGAAACCCATTCCAAGTGTCTGACTTTGAATATAATTTTGGCATCCAATAATTTTTTCACTTCACTCTGAATTAAAGGCTCCAGTTTTGGATGCATCTTCCTCAAAGGTTGCTGATAAGGCTTGACTCCAGATCTAATAGGAATGACATGTTGTATAATCTTGGTGTCATATGTTTTAAGCTCTTCATATGTGCAGGAAAATACATCTTTGTACTGTTTGAACAAACTAATGAACTATTTCTTTCACTCGATGAACAACACTTTCCCAAATTTACATATTTGGGTTTAACTTCAGTTCCCAAATTTATCAGCTCGAATTGCAAAGATGAGCTATGAGTCTTGACATTTGCTATCTAAATCAAACATCCGCTCTAAGGTCCTGACCCCTTTAGGAATGCAGTTATCGAATTTTAACTCAGATTGGTGTTCTTCGTTATCGATAATTGCCACTTTGAAAGTTTCATCATTCATCAAACATTCCAAGATTTGTTGATCATCATCAAAAACTCGTAGATTAGTAATCATGTTTGGAACTGAAGGCCTGAAAATTAATTCAATAGAACACTTGTTATTTGAAGGTACAAGCCTTGCAGCTGAGGTATCTAACAAGTCAGTTGCTGCATTCTTAAGTCTAGGAATGGATACAATATTAAATGCATAAAAATTTGTCAGCAAATCCCACACTTCATTCTGATAATATTTTAAATGAGGTGAGATGCAATGTATCTATTTTCGAATTTGCTTTACAATTATTTCAGAATCCCCATACACTTTCAGATTTTCTACTTTTAATTCAATTGCTTTTCTTAGTCCCTGAACTAATGCTTCATATTCGGTTGTGTTATTGGTACATTCAAAATCTAATCTACATGAAAGAAAATGTTTATTTTTCTTTGGATTAATCAGGACACAGCCAGCTCCTGATCCTTCCAAAGTTTTAGATCCATAAAAAAAAAGTGTCCAAAAACTATCTACTTCTACTGTACTTGAATAAAAAACTACATCTGAAACTAAGTCTACTATTTTACAGTCAAATTCATCAGCCCGTGAAAATCGAAGAAGATCGGGATGTGTGTCTGGTGTACCGTTGGATTCTTCTACTTGGTCATTTCCCGGTTCAAGCTCAATAAAGTAATTTCCCAACACATAATTCACTGGTTCATTCTTACCCTCCAACTGAGTAAATGATTGTGCTTCATATGGGGCTCTCTTAATACTTTTATTTGATTGCGACTTCCCTTATAAGGCAACCACAGATGTGACCAATCTGATGCAAAATATCCATTTACCTTTGCTAACCAATCCTGACTCAAAACAAGTCCATAAGCCTTAGGTATGTCTACTACTACAATATCGATGAACTGACATACCTTTTCATTTGAAGATAATCGAATCAAAACATCCTCCATTCCCCCAATTACCTTCACAGCTGTTATGTCTAACTGAATGACCTTCCAAGTAGATGGTTTAGGTTGTCCATTTATCTTCTTACAGATTGAAAGTGGCATGACATTGACTGATGCCCTTGAGTCTACTAAACAGTTGTGCACGTTATGGTTGAAAATTTCAAAAGTTAGGAGAAATGGTGAGGTTTTGTATTTAGACTTACCTCCCACACTTGCTTCACCAATTTCTTCTTCTTCAGGTTGATTCTTAGTGGGAAGCTTTTCCTCTGGTACTTCAAGTGCGTTTAACAATTTTTCTTTTTGCTGAGGCATATTACACATTTCAAACAGTGAGATATTTGCCTTAGCCCTTTTAATATCTTCCATAATATTATACTCCATCTTATGTTCTTCGAGATTCTTCTTTACATTATCAATTTTTTCTTCGACGAGATTAACATGCATGTTAATTTTCTTTGGATTTTGACTCGTAATGGTGAATTCAGGTATTTTATCAGCTATGGTGCTCTTGTGAATTTTATTTACATTCTTTTGAAGTCTGTTGATTTTCGGGAGTACTGATCTGTCCTCTTTTATCAAACCTTGACTTCTTGTTGTCACGTTTGTTTCTGATATCTCCTCTTGTTTCAGATAGCCTTCTTCTTCAGTATCAAACATCAAGACACAGTCCATAAAACCAGAGCATCATCCCCTTGTTTTTATATGGATTTATTTCCCTTTTCCTCCTCATCATTAGCTTCTATTAGTTTATAGTCCATTAGCTTATTCATTACTAATGTCATCAAATTAATCCATTGAGGGCAATTTTTTTCAGAATGAGGCTGCTGATGAAAGGTGCAAAATTATCCATACCCACCTCAGTCAAATTAATTGATGCAGGGCTATGTGGAGGAGGTTTAGATTGATTGTTGTCCTCTCTCCTTTTAGAGTAAGGCTTATAAGATATCTGAGCTTCTTTTTCCTTTTCCAAATCTATTATTCTATTGGATAGCTTCTGCATCATCTTGACCATTCCTTCAAAGTCATGTGACTGATCCTCCTTAGGCTTAGACAGTAATAAGGCTTTCTTACCAAAAATTTTTTCTCCTGACTGCTCAGGATAATCTTCTATGCTCTCTTTTTCAGCTTCTTCATAAGTTTCTGATAACGTAGGTTTGACTTGCATATTAGCAAACATGGCCAAGTCAGGCCCTAGAGCTGAAGTATAGTATTCAATCAGAACTTTATCAGAAGGCTTATCAGTTGCAGAATTTTTTTAAAGATAAGTAGCAAACCTTTGGGTGAAACTATGCACTTTCTCTTTTCTTTCTTTCTTCAAAGCGCATAACCCTTTCATTAGAGCTGCATGATTTTCTGGGCTGCATATTTACTTATGAATATCCTTTCAAATGTGTCCCAGTCTGGGATTGATTTTGTAGGTAGAGAAAAATACCATGAGGGTGATGCTCCTTTTAGGGTATGTGGAAACAATCTACAAACTACATCTTCATGTTTTCTAGCCCTTAGTCCTTCTATAGCCAAGTAAAAGCTTTGTAAATGATCATCTACCAAAATATTTTCACTTGGGTCAAACTTGGATAGCATTTTCTCAAAAGCCTGAGGTAAGTCATGTAAAGGGGGTCCCAGGTTTAAAGGTGACCTAGCCCTCCAAGCAGGTAGTGGATTCGGTGGGTTGGGTGGCTGATTTGCATTCACATTTGCAATGAGTCTGGGTGGAGAATGAGGTGGTGAGTGAACAGGGGTATGAATAGGTGAACAGTAAGGTGTATCTAGGCCCACTTGATTCAAAGGCTGAACAACTTCCTATAAGGTTGTTTCTACCAGTTCTTCAAAATCTCCAACCAACATTGCGTCTTCCAATATAGGACGGTTTTTCTTCTGATATTCTCTTCTGGGTAAGACAGGAATAATTAGTAATCCTCCAATCTTCTTCACATATGCCCTAGTGTATCTTCTCAGATCATTAAGTACTTCGTTATCGATAGAATACAGATGCTCTTTACCCTTCTCTTCAGGAATTGGATTGGGAAACATACTGCTTTCAGAAATATCATCGATGGAATAATCTCAAGAAAATTAGTTTCCTCGGCCAGCCATGCACTAGCGGTCCTCCTTCTAGCGCCAAAAACTATTGAGGCATGGAAAATCATAGGTAACAACAGTTAGGGATTCTCCCCAGTAAACATACCCAACTAGCCCGTTACTGTTTGGTATGGGGAATCCGTCTGGTTTACGGTCTGGCTATCGTAGAACAAGTAACAAAATAAAATGTTTTACCGGTTATGGCCCGGTCCATCGAGTATGTTTTTAGTTTTTTGTATTTAAGTATGAGATGCAACACTACTAAATTTCGATCCAAAATCCGACGGTTACTTCAGACGGTGCGTGGAATTTTTGTTTTAAACCTACCAAAAATTACAAAGTTCAATTTTTTTTTGTAAATGTGCCCATACGCGTCGGTTAAGTGACGACTATTCTCATAACCGTCGCTTAACCGACGGCGAGTTGGTCAAAAAAGGTCAAAAAATCCAAAAGGTCATCCAAACAACAAAAAAAAGCCAAAAGGCGGGGCACCGTCGCTTAACTGACGACCCGTTAGTAAAAAAGAAAGACAAAAGGGCACGGAAGCTACAAATGCCATTCACGACAAGGATTCACCTTTTAGCATTATAGCATGAGAAGGCTGTCTGTCTGGCCAGGGATTCACGCCAAGGATTCACAGATCGCACAGCTCAACTCAGTGCAGATCCAGGGGATGATATGCACTGAACCCATCTTGGTATTTTGGAAATTTGTGTTAATTTGAGATATGCATCCTCGAGTTTCACAACCCTGAGCTGCATTTGAAATGAGACTCTGTTTTAGATGGGTTCGGAGGCTGGGCCAGTTACCATCCGTTTTCTGATGGCAGTGAGGGCAGATCTGTCGTTGCAACTGGGGCTTTCTGATCTGCAGCTGCAGATGTGGTTCTGCCACAGGAGACTCACGGATAAGAAGGAAAAAGATAAGGAGAAGGAAAAAGAGAAGGAGAAACAACCCAAGAAAGAGAAAGCTATACCTGCTATTCCACCTGCACCAGCACATTCTGCCTCTCTCATGCCAACATCCACAAAAACTAATTTCTATGACGATTATGATGACTAGTTGGGTATCTTGAAATGATCTACAATTCTTGCACTCATTACTATTTCATGTTGTAAAATTATTAAATGCATGCTTTTCCAGTTTTAATAAGCTTATGTTAGATTATGTATTTTTACATTCTAGAAACTGTATTTCAGAATTTAAAAGTGTTGTTAGTTTTGCTGGGCATCGGAGTTGTAATTTTGCTGGGTATTGTGGTTGACTTATATTGTCACATGGTTACTTGTGACAACTGCGTTGACAGGACATTTTAGTTGGTTTATTGCGTTTGTGGAAATGTGGCCGCAACACAACATGTCCAGAGCTCAACTAGGGGATGTGCTCAATTGTTCGTGAACTTCATGTTTATGGAACTGCTGTTCCTATTCATGGTCGTGATGCTGACAAATTGCAACACCAGGTGTGTTCTTTTGGGAGGCCAGGGTATCCTTGTCCTTTTTTTTCATCTTATGTTGATTCATGTTTGGTTTCTGACCTATAGCCAGTTTTAAGTTATAACTTATTAATGATCAATTGGAAGCGAGTTAAACAAAGAAACTAATTAAAATGTTGTGTAGATTTATGTAACAAGAACAATGATTGTAATGACCACCCCTTTTTTATAGAATTAGCATACATGCTGTTAGAAATCACGAGTAATAATTAGTGACTTGGTTTTCAAGTTTTAAATAATTGCAACTATTCTCTTATATGTTTATAGATAAGAGAAGAATGCCAGGTTATTCTCTATGGTATTAACATAAGAACTGGGTTTATGGCTCACAGACATCTTATTGATTGCCATGGCATGGTAGAGAGAGTCCTGGTCTTACAGCAACCGATTGCTATGCACAATGCACATTAGTGGCCCGGCACACTCCCAGCCTCATCTATCCACACAAACCAGGCTAGATCAGCTATTGGACTGCTCTCCAATATCACAATTAAAACAGGCCTCTTGTTCATGCAGTAGTCCTCAATAATCAACAATGGCGCCTCACTCAAGGATGCTCTCACTTTTATAAACTCTCAAGGGTGTAACTGTTCCCTGCCAAGAAGGTCTCTTGGCTTTCTCATTCCCCATACTAGATTACACTTGGGTGAATTTTATTTTAAGGCCAAGATTAAAATCATCAAAAAGTGGGTAAAAGATAATTTACAGCATATTCCTCTTGGGCTTTTACCCAGGTTCACTGTGGTAGGAAATTTAAGGCATTTCCCCCTCCCTAGGCTCCCTTGGCACTAAAATAAGGTGGTCTTAGAACATGAGCCACTTTCCCTTGGGTGCGAGCTCGACATCTTCATCAATGCCTCAACCTGCAAAAAATTAGCTTTTTCCAATAATATCGATACACATTTGCAACATGAACCATCATAAACATCATGAATTAAAATGCATCACGAGGGAAAATTACATCATCAGTGAT
>LPNX010151073.1:617959-718551 GCA_001517045.1 Pseudotsuga menziesii | reverse complement strand
CTTCCTCTCTTTGTTCTTCTCTGCTGATTTACAACAATGCTTCTTCTATTTATAGGCAATTTGAAAATTGCTACAGCATGGGTCGACTGATCTGCCATTGAAGGCTGTAATAACTGCTACCTAATAACTTAGCTTCTGAAATAAATTCGACTGGACTATGTTGCCTACTCGGAGCCTTTTCCTCCTTGCCAGACTGGCAGACAAGATTTCGACTTGTACGGTCTCTGACAAAGACGGCTGAAAGTTGCGTACTATGTCGGATGAAGATTGCGAACTGATCTGCGAGTAATTACCATTTTCCAACATTTCTGCAGCTGCTCCCGGTTATTTTGAATGTCAGAACCTATGAAGCCGGAGTCAGGCACAGGTTGAAGAAGGCGTGCTGCTGAGGACACAATCCGGTCACTTTTGCAGTATGTGGAAGAAACTATTTCAAGCTCTTGCAAGAAGGCATCAAATCTTGCTTTCCAAACTCTAATTTTCGAGATGACACCGGGCTCGCGGCAGGGAAGAGCTTGAAATAGTTTCTTCAACCCCCGTCGATCTTGCTGCCGCTTGTAGTCATCACTCAGATTCATGGCCTCTCGAAAGGATGCACTGATCCTTTTCAAACATGTTTCCATGGGCTGGGTGAGACTCTTTTGCCGAGCTTGGAAATGATTGCTAATATGGATTAAGAAGCCTCCCTTGATACTGCTAAAGTCAGTAAAGAGGACAGGGGGGTCATTGAGGTCACGGAGGACACGGAGGTCATGGAGGTCATTCTCCAACTTGGTAACATCTCCCATATTCCATCTTCGATCTTCTGGATTCCAAGTCAAGAATGTTGTTTCTGTATGTCGTCCCACTATCCGCCATTATGAACAGATAGCAGAGAGAGAGTACGATTTGGCTGAACCCTGAACACTGAAAGGAAGTAAATGGCTGCAAAATATGGGAAGCGTGAGAGAATGAGAGGGAGATTGTATTGGATGAATGTGATGACGCAATCGGTGAATGAATAAGCCCTGCTTTGGGTGAATGAATAAGCCGTGTTGGTTTGGAGGAGATTTTCTTTTTCTTTAACCATGGAACAGCAACCTCTCAAGAGTATATTCTATAACATGCTGTTGGATAGAGGTTTTTTGATGGGTTAATGCTGTTGCAAGGTAGTTGGGCCTGTTTATTTAGATTCTGGATATTTTTGTTTATTCTTATTTTTATTTTAGACCATTTCAGATATCTAACTCCTCATTCCTTTGATTTCTTGAATAATTTTATGTAAAAGTTGGATCTAAGCTGGATATTTTCAATGCTTCATTTTTTTATACTTGTTTGGTTTCTATTAAATCTTTAATCGATATTCTTCGACTCAGACGCAGAGCTGATGTTGAGAACACCTCGCAGATCCTATGGGAAGAGGTCCTTGCTATCAATTGTACACAAACATATATATATATACACACCTAAGATTTTATATATACATACACCTAGTTTAATCTTTAAGCCGACATTGTGGTAGCTTCAAATATATATTTATTATGAGCCGATATTGTGGAAGATTTAAATATATATTTATCATGAGCCGACACTGTGCCACGTGTCACTTCCACGTTGAGCACGGAATTACACTTCTACCTCATACCGGGCTGTAGAATGCGCCTCTCGGCGCAATCACGTTGCAACCAATCGCTGTGAGATCAGAAATTCATTGGTTTGTTGTGGATGAACACAGACCCATCTAGGTACTAAGTTTGGCCATTTTTGTTTGCAAAGGTGTGAATTCCGTGCATGGAGGATGCGCACTTTAGAAAGCGGAGTGCGAATTCTGTGCATGCGATGAAGAGATCCAAGGTTGCGCACTTTAGAAAGGAAATATCCAAGAGATCCGAGGTTGCGCACTTTAGAAAGGCAATATCCAAGTTTTTCTGGCGAATGAGGGTACCCTGTCAAATTCTTTCTCGTGAATGAGTGTATCAAAGGTCATATCCAAGTTAATTTTTCTCGTGAATGAGTGTATCAAAGGACATATCCAAGTTTTTTAGTTTTTTTTTTCTTTGCCACATTTTAGAATTTGTTTTCCAACATTTCAGTTAGAGTGATTGGGAGACTCCATAAATATGGAAATAAGATTGGCAACATACATCAAATCAAATCAGGTCTAGTTGTGGTCAAGTACATTAAACTGCTTACCAATCTTCTATAGAGTGCAGAATTTGTTGTTAGTCCTTCATTATTCTTTGTTAACTTGGTGCCTATACCAATGGGGGAATTTGATGGTTTACAATTATCGATTCGGAATATCTATAAAATATTGGTTTACAAATAAAAATACCTTGATCACTTAGAGTAACTTCTAGACGAAGGAAGTATTTCATGTGACCTAGATCAGTCATTTCAAATTCTCTTTTCATGACTGTCCTGAATTCTTCAAGCATTAAATTACCATTGTAAATCATGTCATCAACATAAATACATGCAATCAACATGTTACCTTGCTCTATTTTGACATTCAGACAATGCCTTTTTCATATTAACACTTTTTCTTCACGACCTTTGACAGTATATCCAAGTGGTTGGTCTACATTAACTTCTTCTTCAAGAATACCATTGAGAATACAGATTTCATGTCCATTTGATAAACATGCCACTAGTTTTGTGTTGTAATGACAAGTACAACTATGATGGTATCCATCCTTGCTAGGGAGAAAAGGTTTCATCATAATCTACACCATATTTTGAAAAGGCTTCAAGTTCTCCTTTTCCATTCAATTTGGTCTTATAGACCAATTTGACTCTAATATTGGTTTTGTCTACGGGGATATCAACAAGATCCCAAGTCTGATTTTTCTCAACAGAATAAGTCTATTCATTCATTTCTTGAACCGATTGTGCATCATTTACTGCTTCATCAAAAGATGTTTGCTAGCAGGAAAACAGAGCTTACTGAAGTTGCTCATCAATAGTAGGAGCATGCTCATATAACTCCCTTAAATTTTGTTTTTCTGGTTCTGAGATGGACTATCTTCTGGTGTTTCTTCTTGTTGTTGTACTACCAATATTGGAAGTATGATATGTAGATTTGATAGATCTGAACTTTCTTGTTGTTGTATGTCTGAAGGATCACTCCAAAATTTGGATCTAAGGAATTTCACATCTGTTCTCACCACAATATTTTTGGTGAAATAATTATATAGCTTGTAATCCTTGTGTTGTTCACTGTAACTAGTGAAAATAAACTTCTCACTCTTCTTATCCATCTTTCTTCTAATTTCACCAGGTACATGAGCAAATTCAACAGAACCAAAAACTCTTAGATGTGCAATAGTAATCTTAGTGCCACTCCATCCCTCTTTAGGAATCTTGTCACAGACACTCATCGTACGAGATATGTTGAGAAAGTAGACTGAGCATGCAACGGCTTTATTCCAATACTCATATGATAACTTTTTACGTGAAAGAATGCTATGACCCATGTTCATGATGGTCTAGTTCTTTCGTTTAGAAACTCCATTATGTTTTGGAGTGTATCTAGTGGTGAATTGTCTTTGGATGTCATGCTTCTTGCATAAATATGTAAATTGATGTGATTCATATTCACCTCCACCATGTGACTTGAGCACCTTAATGAGCTTTCTAGACTACTTCTCTATCACGAACTTGAAATCTTTGAACCTAGAGAAGTTCTCAGAATTGTTCTTGAGGAAATAAATCCATACTTACGTGCTAAAATAATCAATAAATGTCATAAAATAAAAGCTGTCTCTTATGGATTGGGTTTCCATGGGTCTAAAGAGGTATCTATGAACTATCTCCAGATTTTTTTTGGCTCAAGATAGTGGAAGTGGGAAAGTTGTCCCTTTGATGTTTCCTAATGATACAATCCTCATGGGAGATGCATTGTTCATGTATAAATGGTAACCCATTGACCATGGACTGTTTGTGCAGGAGATCAATACTCTTGATGAGAAGATGACCAAATCTACAATGCCATAACGAGGATTCATCTAGACTATAAACAGTATGGGATACAGACTGTGGAAGGTTAGCGCTCCTACGACTAAGAGGAAATATGTTGTTCTTGGTCATCTCAACTTTAGCTATGAGTTTATTACTGGGGGTTTTATCATAAATAGCACAGTATGAATCATAAAATCAAATATCATATTGGTTCTAAATTAATTGACCTATATTGATTAGATTGACATTCAGATGTGGTACATAGAAAACCTCATGAATAAACTTCTTTTAATATTTATTTGTAAATACATGAATAATATGTTTTCCTTTTGATGGAACCGGAAAGTCATCTCCTATCTTGATATTCATGACAACAGAGGAATCCAAACTAGAGAATAGTGACTTGTAACCTGTCATGTGATTGTTGCGAATTATATCTAGTAGCCATAGGTTTGATTTGTAGTGTTATTCACTTTCTTGATAGGAGAGGAACATAACCTCTGACGAGCCTTCTTCTTCTTTAGAGAAATTGGCTCTACCATTGTTCTAGTTTTCTTGCTTATTTATGCATTTTCGTTCATAGTGGCCATACTTATTGCAGTAGTTACATTGAATATTGGACTTATTGGTCCATCTCTTGCCTCCTTCCCTCTCTAATATTGAGAGTTGTGAGAGTGATATGAATGTTCATGAATGGTTTTGTCCTATATATGAGAATACCCTCTATCTCGTCCTCCTTTGCCTCGACCTCTGTTGAGGGAAGCTTAGGTGCTGAAATAATTGGTTAACGATTCTTCTTCTTGATTGAATCTAGCTTCATGAGATAGAAGGGATCCAATCAACTCTTGTAGGGTGATATGAGATAAATCTTTTTATTCTTCTATAGCAATCACTACCAGATAAAATTTATTGGTGAGACACCTTATAATCTTTTGAATAACTACCTTCTATTTGAGAGTTCGCCAGAGGTTTGAAATTGGGTTACAATGCTTGAAACCCTAGTCATAAACTAATATATTTCTTATATTTCCTTCATTTTCAAAATTTCAAACTGAATTCGAAGGGTTTGCAATCTTACCAATTTTAATTAGTTTGTTCCCTTGTAGGAGGATGTGAGAAGATTCCAAGCTTGATGTGCACTAGTATCTATGTAGATCCACAGGGACTCCTCAATGCAACTTTGGATCAACCATTTGGTTGTGAGATCTCAGTCTCGACGAGCTTCTAGGTCATTCTTCTGGGCATTATTTGTTGTGTCCAAAGCATTTGTATTACGTTCTTTGAACTCAGTTTGAACCATATCCCAACCTTTGTTGAGTTGGAGAGATGTCTTCATATTGATCGAGAAAAACACATAGTTTGTACCACTCGAGATGGGTTCAGAGATATGCTTCAAGTTGCTTGTGTTGGTAATAGCCATGTTGGTATGACTAGTGTAATACCCACGGTTTCGACCCCATGGTATTACAATTGTACATGATGTATATATTGTGATGAATCATGGAAAGGATCTCAAGGCCAAGTCCCTGCCATTGATTGATGTTTTGTGTATAGGTGATCAAGGTTGATACCTATGTTTATGGTGCTAAGTATGGAACAATACATTTTGATATATCATGTAAATATACAATTAATAAAATACCACAACTAGCTATGGTACTACAACGTGAAAGCGACGGGGGAATAGTTCCACAAGGGATAAGGTGGGGAGTTAGTCAAACCCCCTAAGCCAATAGGGTGAGACCAGATGTCAATGGGGAAACCTGTGAACCCTCAACTACCTTTTTTCCTCTGTCCTCAATCATTAATTTCTTCTAGAAGTTGGATGGGGAAGTTAATTCCTTAGGTAGAGCAAGGCATGGCAGTTTGATTGCTTGACTGAGAAATCCTGCAAGTCTACAGTCTGGGGGAAGCCGCATCCTTGCTTCTGTAACAAGAGAGCATGTGATTCATGTCAGTACGTCCTCTCTCCTAGATGGAAGACAGTTTTGTTGTTCCCGAGATTTGTGGTTGTGCACCCCCTGTTAATCATTTTTGTTGTTCATTCAACCGTTTGGTTCATCTTCGTGCTGATCTTTGAGCCTACTTGTAGATTCGTGTTCTTTTCTCTGTTGGTCATGCTGTCATTCAATCCTGTTTGGAAAACCCATGGTGTTGTTAAGTAAATGGGTAGTGGATATCACTCGATTTTATGAGAGTGTTTTCCTTCGTGGTCTCCCCAATGCTATTGTGCAGTGGTTCATTGTTAAGAATAGTTTGTTTCACTCTCTTGATTCATTGAAGGTGTTTCCGCGATGGGTTCCTCTGGTACAGATTGATTGAAGCCTGTGTTGTTTTGTTTCTTTGTGGATTGCTGTGATGTGCATCTTTTTTTTGGTTTGAAATCCGAGGGGAAGAGGCCTAGAATTGGCTGATAAACCTAGTGAAGTGAGAAACCTCACAGACAGATCAAGAGGGGATGGAAAATCCTTTCTACACATCCTGAAGAGCACTAGAGGGGAAGGTATGGCATGGGGGAACTGTGTAGCAGTGAAGGGAATACTTCCTTGTGTTGTGTGGTGCAGGTATTGTGGAGGCCAATCCAGATCTTATGTACACTAGTATAAAATGAGAAATTAATGACTAAAAAAAAACTAAAATTAGGCTATAAACGACTATTTTTGAGTCGCTGACTAATAGTAGCAAATTACCACTATCTTATAGCTAGTCGTATTTCACTAGTCATTAATAGCTTGACTTAGTAGTCATTGATTTAGACATTGATAGACAATGCTTTAATCATTGATAGTCATTGTTTTAGTCATTGATAGTTAATGATTTAGTCATGGATTTAGTCACGGATTTAGTTATTGATTTAGTCATTGAGTTATTCATTGATTTAGTCGTTGATTTAGTCACTGATTGCAACCATTAATGACCAAATATACGACTAAATAAACTACTAGATGTTAACATATTAATGACTAAGCTAAATACAACTAAGATACAGGAAATTAGCTACTAATAGTCATATATATGTGAATTTAGTCGTTTTTGTAGTCACAAATTTATGATAGGGCACGGAGGAATCGAACCACCAACCTCCTACCTATAATTAGGTAGGCACTCTACCATTGAGCTAGAACCCTTTAAGAAGTTGTTATTGCTTTACAATGATGATATTCAAACAAATTTATGATAGATATCAATCTACAAACTACATAATTATTACTATTACAACTTACCAGTAACTAGTATTTATGAAAGTAGTCATTTACGCAGTGGAGAATTGTAAATAAGAAGGCGCTGCATTGGATGATTTCGCAAATCTCAACGTTTCGATCCCTACTCTAGGATCATCATCAAGAGACAACTGAAGTGTGAGGTAAAATACCAAGAAGCCCGTCAGTATTTATAGTTAGTGTGAAGCATAATAGGTTCTAGATTTTTAAGTCGGTTTTAAGTTTTAAATTTTTTTAATTATTTTATTTTTAATTTTTAAATATCATTATTATGAAAATATTATAATAAGGTTTAAATATCTAAATTCAGGCACTTTGGGAACTTCTCCAAAATCCCTCCAGACACATCATTAGCATCACTGAATTTAGGCATTTGCGTACTGCATCTTTGCATTCTCTTATGCCTGGGGGCTCAGCAGATTTTATAGACATTATCAGATAAGCAAAAAATTTCAATCATCCAAGTAAAACTAGGCCACTGTCAAAGCTGATCGGGAGAAAAACAGACTTTTCTTGTACTGTAATGAATTATGAAGCCAATTATGCAAACATGCTTGAATTTTTTAAGATTTAGACAGTTAAACTTAAACCTATCTGCAACACAAGATCAATTCATGCATGGCCATTAAAATGTAAAAGCAGATAGGAAAATTCAAAACTCACATAAAAATGATGAATTCAAAATGTATCTCTGACTTGTATTCATGATATAAAGTTGCTAATCCCTTGAATATTGTAGCATTTACAATTAAAATCACAAATTATAATAGGTCAACGGCCATTCTATCAATTGTTACAAAGCAGTTCTCCAGATTTCTACATGTCAGAAAATTATGACAAACAAACAGACCATGTACTTCAGCTTAATAGCAATGCAAGTTTAAATTTTTCATAGTCAGCCACACTGACATTTTAGTTCAAAGGAATCCTACAACCACAATGCACTTTGTAACATATCCATTGCAAGCCTTTGATATCCAATTTAGAATTTGGCATGATATTAGTCTTCTAAAGGAAAAAAAATCCAATAGAAGAAAATTTACAAGGACAGGTGTTAAATGCTCGTTTAATAGAATAATAAATGTAGCCAATACCTGGAATCTAAAAGCACATTCTAAGAAGGACAAAAATGGGTTTTACCTGTCAAACCCCAGGAATGTATTGGAGCCTAGATTTAAACCTAAGAATACCTACAACACTGAGCTTATGGTCCTACTTAAGCAGAAAAAATGTCTGGGTTACAAACATTGCTCATAAATATAATCACTTTGTTCACCAGCAATGAATTTTTGAAAATATATTTTAGCACACTATCAATCTGATTATGTTGTATTATAAAATTACGCTACATAAACTGTCTTGAACTTTGAGCTCTGAAGTTCAGGAACTTGCGAAGAATCATCTGGATTTCCTGATTCCCGGGAAGTAGGTGGCTCAATAGTATTCAGGCTTCTAGGACAAGAACGAGTATTAATTCTCTTTTTCCAAATGGCAAGATCACCTTTTTCATACTTCTTTTCCCAGCATAAAAGTTCTGCTATTTCTTCAATTTTCTCTTGTTCCTGCTGGAGCTCCTCTTTTGATCTCTGCCAAGATTGGTAATATTGCTTCCAATTGATGGGAGGACCAGAGAGAATCCAATATCCACCTGGTCTAAGGACTCTATCCACTTCTATCAAATACATACCATCTGCAAACAAATGAACCTACACAAATCAATTTGAGAATGAAATCAGTAAATTCAAGGCTCTGCTATAGCTCAAAATTTTAGCTTTAACAAAAGCATTAATCCTGTAAAATTCCCCAGTACCATTTGCAGTCCAAGGTATCAAAAACCGTGAACATTGAGAAATGTCAAAAGCCCTGGAAGGGTAAGGAAGTTGTTGTGTCCCCATTACACCAATCATAGCAGGCACACCTCGCTCCAAAGCAAACTGCACTTGGGCTTCATGTGAATTGCTTGGTACAAATGACATGGTCAAAACATCTCTCTTCAAAATTTATGCACCCCAGCTTTCCACTTAAGCATGCCATAGGGATTTTAGATAAGGGCATATCCTTAAACTCCATAAATCATTGCAAAAATAAAATACAGGACTTATCACGAAACTTTGCCACCAGTGCATATATATAGTTTTCATTAATAATCTTAACCAGCTCAGGGAGGTATTTCACAATTAATATTCACCATTATCCTTTGTAAACTTGCTAGAGAAGCCAAGTTTGTTCACCTGCTATCTTGTTTCTCAAAGTCCATTCGTTTTAGCTCGAAACTTGAGGTAGACTTGATTTATGTTCATAACTCACCTATTGACATAATTATGTATACAAGATTTAATATTTGTATTTTCATTTTTTATTGTAGGATATTTATTATTTAAAATGTCAAAAGCACAAGGACTAGGGAAGCTACCTAAAAATGGGAAGTTGAAGAAAGTCCCATCCCTTGGAAAGATCCAAATACAATGTTCCTTACGGATACAAATCATTTAATTGGATTCCAAGATGACCTTGGGTGCCCAAATACATGTATAGAATGTTCGTCAATGAAGACTTCCATAAGGACCATGATGACTTAGAGGTTTTTTGAAATATCAGAAAGCACATCCTTTACTTGATTGCCGCCAAGCCAATAATATTACCATATAACAATGTTGTCAAAT
Source organism: Pseudotsuga menziesii (assembly GCA_001517045.1). Lineage (NCBI taxonomy): Eukaryota > Viridiplantae > Streptophyta > Pinopsida > Pinales > Pinaceae > Pseudotsuga > Pseudotsuga menziesii. Next base: position 708,728 of record LPNX010151073.1, on the reverse strand, counting down.
CAATATTCAGACACATTAATCTTGGAATGAGATCAGTCATAAGTGAAGGTAGGGTTTCCATAGCTTATTTACAACCCTATTCATTCAAAATAATGTTCAAGCTGAAGAAAATTCAAGTTCTATTGAACAAAACATTTCTGGATGATTACAAAGCCAAGGAATTCAATCTAGTAAAAAAATTGAAAGATTGGTGGACTGAATATAATGCCTTCTTAGAAAAGAATAATTGGATGTATTCTACACAATATTTGAGATACCCATATCAGTTTATGAAAACCATGATTTTTATGTTATATGGCGAGGAGGGATCCTCTCATTTTAAAATAGAATGGAGTCTATTGGCGCATCGTGTAGTAGACACATGGCATGATTTCAATTGGGTGAGTATCTTGTCTGTCAATCTAATGTGCTTCACTAGGGCCATTAAAAAGGTATAAGGATACAAAAACCAGAGTTTTTACATGTTATATTACATATTAGATGCAGTTTCTTCCTATAATCCTTTTCCCAAAATGGGATGAGAGTGGAAACCTAGTCTTCTACCTATGCATGTATATTGTTGTGAATTGTGGTCCTCCAACTATAGGTTATATTTCTATAACAGAAATTAAAGCCTTGCAAAAATTAAAAGAGGAATGAAGGGTAACCATACCAGTCATGATAAATTCCAATAAGGCCTCTTTCATATATCACACCAAGTGTATTCTTTTTTGCAATGGTTGGGACAACATTCATAACCCAAACTTTGTCGGATGTAAGTGCTGCTGAAAATCCACCAAGACCTGCATTCATGTCCATAACATTGCGATATCTACTCTCCCCAATATATTTGTTCATTCTTTTGTAGCCTTTCATGTGCTTTCTCCACAATTGTGTATCAACATTATATGTCTCAGCAGTAACACCTGATAATGAACCACTGAGAACTCTAGGAGGAACAACATTCAAGCGGTTTGGGAACTTCTCCAAAATCCCTCCAAACACATCATTAGCATCACTGACTTTAGGCATTTGCGTAGTGCATATTTGCATTCTCTTATGCCTGGGGGGTCAGCAGATTTTATAGACATTATCATATAAGCACAAAATTCCAATCATTTGAGTAAAACTGGGCCATCTGAGTAAAACTAGGCCACTGTCAAAGCAAATTGGGAGAAAAACAGACTCTTATTGTACTGTAATGAAATATGAAACCAATTATGCAAACATGCTTGAATTTTTTTAAGATTTAGACAATTAAACTTAAACCTGTCTGCAACACAAGATCAATTCATGCATGGCCATTAAAATGTAAAAGCAGATAGGAAAATTCAAAACTCACATAAAAATGATGAATTCAAAATGTATGGGTTACAAACATTGCTCATAAATGTAATCACTTTGTTCCCCAGCAATGAATTTTTGAAAATAGATTTTAGCACACTATCGATCTGAATATGTTCTGTTATAAAATTACGCTACATAAACTGTCTTCAACTTTGAGCTATGAAGTTCAAGAACTTACCAAGAATCATCTGGATTGCCTAATTCATAGGCAGGAGGTGGGTCAATAGTATTCAGGTTTCTAGGACAAGAATGAGTATTAATTCTTTTTTGCCAAATGGCAAGATCACCTTTTTCATACTTCTTTTCTGAGCACAAAAGTTCTGCTATTTCTTCAATTTTCTCTTGTTCCTGCTGGAGCTCCTCTTTTGATCTCTGCCAAGATTGGTAACATTGCTTCCAATTGATGGGAGGACCAGAGAGAATCCAATATCCACCTGGTCTCAGGACTCTATCCACTTCTATCAAATACATACCATCTGCAAACAAATGAAGCTACACAAATCAATTTGAGAATCAAATCAATAAGTTCAAAGCTCTTCTATAGCTCAGAATTTGAGCTTTAACAAAAGCATTAATCCTATAAAAGTCCCCGGTACCATTTGCAGTCCAAGGTATCAAACACCGTGAACATTGAGACATGTCAAAATCCCTAGAAGGTTAAGGAAGTTGTCATGTCCCCACTACACCAATGGAGAAGGCACACCTCGCTCCAAAACAAACTGCACTTGGGCTTTATGTGAATCCCTTGGTGCAAATGACATTGTCAAAACATTTCTCTTCAAAATTTATGCACCCCAGCTTGCCACCTAAGCATGCCATAAGGAATTCAGATAAGGGCATATCCTCAAACTCCATAAATCATTGCAAAAACAAAATACGGGACTTATCACCAAACTTTGCCACCCGTGCATATATATAGTTGCCATTAATAATATTAACCAGCTTAGGGAGGTATTTCACAATTAATATTCACCATTATCCTTTGTAAACTTGCTAGAGAAGCCAAGTTTGTTCACCTGCTATCTTGTTTCTCAAAGTTCATTCGTTTTAGCTCGAAACTTAAGATAGACTTGATTTATGTTCATAACTCACCTATTGACATAATTATGTCTACAAGATTTAAAATTTGTATTTTTGTTTTTTATTGTAGGATATTTATTATTTAAAATGTCAAAAGCACAAGGAATAGGGAAGCTACCTTAAAATGGGAAGTTGAAGAAAGTCCCAACCCTTGTAAAGATGTAGATCCAATGTTGCTCACGGATACAAATCATTTAATTGGATTCCAAGATGACCTTGACTGCCCAAATACATGTATAGAATGTTCGTCAATGAAGAATTCCATAAGGACCATGATGACTTAGAGGTTCTTTGAAATATCAGAAAGCACATCCTTTACTTGATTGCCACCAAACCAATAATATTACCATATAACGATGTTGTCAAATCGATATTTAGACACACTAATCTTGGAATGAGATCAGTCATAAGTGAAGGTAGGGTTTTTGTAGCTTATTTACAACCCTATTCATTCAAAATAATGTTCAAGCTGAAGAAAATTCAAGTGCTATTGAACAAAACATTTCTGAATGATTACAGAGCCAAGGAATTCAATCTAGTAAAAAAATTTAAAGATTGGTGGACTGAATATAAGGCCTTCTTAGAAAAGAATAATTGGATGTATTCTACACAATACTTGAGATACCCATATCGGTTTATGAAAATTATGATTTTTATGTTATATGGCGAAGAGGGATCCTCTCATTTTAAAATAGAATGGAATCTATTGGCGCATCATGTAGTAGACACATGGCATGATTTCAATTGGGTGAGCATCTTGTCTGTCAATCTATTGTGCTTCACTAGGGCCATTAAAAAGGTATAAGAATAAAAAACCAAATTTTTTACATGTTATATTACATATTAGATGCAGTTTGTTCCTATAATCCTTTTCCCAAAATAGGATGAGAGTGGAAACCTAGTCTTCTACCTATGCATGTATATTGTTGTGAATTGTGGTCCTCCAACTATAGGTTATATTTCTATAACAGAAATTAGAGCCTTGAAAAAATTAAAATAGAAATGAAAGGTAACCATACCAGTCATGATAAATTCCAATAAGGCCTCTTTCATATATCACACCAAGTGTATTCTTTTTTGCAATGGTTGGGACAACATTCATAACCCAAACTTTGTCAGATGTAAGTGCTGCTGCAAAGCCACCAAGACCTGCATTCATGTCCATAACATTGCAATATCTCCCTAATATATTTTTTCATTCTTTTGTAGCCTTTCACGTGCTTTCTCCACAACTGTGTATCAGCATTATACATCTCAGCAGTAACACCTGATAATGAACCACTGAGAACTCTAGGAGGAATAGTATTCAGACTCTTTGGGAACTTCTCCAAAATCCCTCCAAACACATCATTAGCATCACTGACTTTAGGCATTTGCATAGTGCATCTTTGCATTCTCTTATGCTTGGGGGGTCAGCAGATTTTATAGACATTATCAGATAAGCATAAAATTTCAATCATCTGAGTAAAACTAGGCCATCTGAGTAAAACTAGGCCACTGTCAAAGCAGATCGGGAGAAAAACAGACTCTTCTTGTACTGTAATGAAATATGAAGCCAATTATGCAAACATGCTTGAAATTTTTTAAGATTTAGACAGTTAAACTTAAACCTATCTGCAGCGCAAGATCTATTCATGCATGGCCATTAAAATGTAAAAGCAGATAGGAAAATTCAAAACTCACATAAAAATGATGAATTCAAAATGTATCTCTAACTTGTATTCAGGATATAAAGTTGATTCAGGATATAAAGTTGCTAATCCCTTGAATCTTGTATCATTTACAATTAAAATCACAAATTATAATAGGTCAATGTCCATTCTATCAATTGTTACAAAGCAATTCTCCAGATTTCTACATGTCAAAAAATTATGACAAACAAACAGACCATGTACTTCAGCTTAATAGCAATGCAAGTTTAAATTTTTCATAGTCAGCCACACTGACATTTTAGTAATGGGGCATATCCCATATTATTATTTATATATCAGAAGTGATACATTAGGATAAGTTTAGACTATTTCTTGCAGTAGAGAATTTATATTCTTAAACTTATGTGTTCTTTTTTTATTAGAGAACACTAATACCATTCATACATACGAACCCAAATACAGTGGAACAACAAGTACAAGAATTTGCATCAATCTAACAATGAAGATTCCAGCATAGAACATTGTGAAGCTTTGATATACAGAACTAAGATCCATTGATGAATTTATGGCTTGCAGGCCAACCTGGAAGCTTCAGCTCTAAGGTCCCTATTACATGTACAGATCACATGCTCCTCTAAACATTCATGTCTCAAAGGCCCCTAATTCACACTCTGGTACACTGTCAAATCTTAGATCATCTCATTTGCCTTAATATGTTTTTATTGACTTCTTAGTTATCTATTTCTCTGCTTTTAGTACTATGGTAGAGTAGTGATAGGAGTTTCTTTCTCACTCCAACTGTGTTGATTTCCATTTGTTATACTTTTGGGTCTCATTGACCAACTTTGTGGTCACTTGGTGGACATTAATAAAATTATTTTATCTTATCTTATCTTGCAGGGCTTACAAATTTATAACACAACTCTAGGGTTTGATTATTAATCATTGTGTGCAAAATTTAATGAATGTAGTTTTTTGCTTGTCAGAATAGAGATGCATCTGCATGGTAGAACTCTTGAAATCAACTTTAACTTCTTCAAATTGTTGTGCTTCTTTAGGAAATATCTCTTTTCAAAATCTCTGGGATAATGACACCAAACATCCCTTTGCCCTTCTCAAGCTTTGTTAACTAATAAAGATAAACTTGTTTCAGAGAATGGATTCTGAAATAATTAGGTAGTCTAAACATGAATCAAGTTGGATAAAATCCTAGACAATTTAAGAATTGAAAATAATACTTGATCTAATTTAAACCCAAACATATATTTAATGTATTTTCTTTACCTATTTTTGTCCAAATGTTTTGTAGCCACTTTGTAGAAGCTTATGGAAGATACATGTAACATATCTACTTAGGGATAAATTTTGACATTCTAAAGAATCTGTGCAACTATTATTTATTATAGAGACTAAACTAAAGCAATTGGATTGCACATCGATTTCCTTCCCTACCAAACAAATTCTATTAATTCAATTTCAACGAGCTTAAAAAATATTGAAATAATTCATTTCGTTAACAGAGATGCCGACTTTCTCATAAATACTGGGATTATTATCATGGCAAATATATGCAAACAGGTTGGTACTGGTTAATAATATAGAAAAACCCAAAAATAAAATGTTGATTAAAGATCCACAGTGTAGAAATATATTCACATTACTGTTATGCTCAAGCTAGCCAATTCAAAGAGCCTATTGATATGTTCTTGATGGCACAAAACTTGAGTTAATTATTTCACCAGTTGGATTATGTCCATGAATTTAATAAAGATAGAGCTCATAGGATGCTATAGGCTATTGCTATTCAGGTGTGCAAAAGTAGAATCTGAGAGTCTTCATTTGAACTTGTCTAGCAAAAACCCCAAACATTTGGAAAACTAACATGGTATCTTGGGATTGTTCCTTGAAATTTGTGAGCAGCTGGTAGAGACCTCCCAAGACACAATGAGAACGAGGGCATTTAATAAACATGGAGTTATGTTTGAGCCTGAGCTTTGCCAGCTTATAGTATGAAAAAATATTATTTTGGAAGGCTAATAAATTATAATCTCACTGGCACTCGTGGGAGCTTGTGGGATGCTTTTGGTGAAGTTAGTTCAATGGGTCAAGATTCTTTATTTAACCTTCAATTTGCATCGTTCCTCCCATTCTTACCAGCAAAAAATGATCCATTGCATTTAACTGCCATTTTAGATCAAATTTGTGCTCAATTCTTCTCCAGCTAGTATAACAAGTCCATTGAATAGCTTTGCATTGTGCAATCATATATGCCTGGTATTTTCATGTCATTTAATCAAACTTATTTGAATTTTGTACCAAAGTTATGAAATGAAATGATATTAATGTCCACTGTAGGGTTCATGTCAACATCTACAGTCCCAAAGTTGAATTTGAAAAACTGCCCTATTGTTTTCAAGATAAGGCTGCAATACAAGAGGTTTTTCAGGAGGATTGTAGTGAAAGTTTGCTAGGGTATTGTCTGCTTCCACTCAATTTTATAACTATATTTCAACCATTTGATCTGCATCGACCAGATCTAACCACAAACTATGTAGGTGTGCTAATGAAACTAATTAGTCCGGTTGATCTACATCGACGAAATCCAACCACAAACTATGTAGGTGTGCTAATGAAACTAATTAGTCCAAATAAAAGCATGAAATTACGTCATTGAATAAAATGGGTCACACTGACTATTATTTTATTACCTAGATTCCTCTGGTTTGGATGGCCATTTGTGCTCCTCTCGTATGGAAAGAGGCAAAAAGTGGTGGAAAAATTAATCCCCCCAGTCGAGAATTGTGCCTTTCTGCACACCAATTCGACTGCCATATCCAACATAAGTTAGAGGATTATTTGCGTGCTTCTGCTTCTCCTCTAATGGTAGATCAAAGAAATATCTCGATACCTCACGTCCGACCATGAGAAGCTTTGGAGAAAATCCATGTTTTATCAGTTGGAAGCATCCCCAGTCTCTACATGCATCTGATATTTCCTCCACAGTCTTTCTCTGTCGTTCGTCACATAGACTGAAGATATCTATGATGGGTACCTCCTCTTCCACAAGCTACTATTCTGAGGTTTTCTCGTCATTAGGTCTCATGTATCTCAAAGGCACACAATTGATGGCGCTCTCTACAAGACACTGGACACTCTGGATTGGTTCAAACCATTCCATTGGAAAACAACCTGAAAAATTTATCCACTGCTAAATTAAGACAACTGCTAGCAGATTCCGTCGTTCGTCACAGAGACCGGAGATATCTATGATGGGTATCTCCTCTTCCAAAAGCTGCTATTCTGAGGGTTTCTCGTCATCAGGTCTCATGTATCTCGAAGGCACACAATTGATGTCGCTCTCTACAAGACACTAGACACTCTGGATTGGTTCAGGCCATTCCATTGGAAAACAACCTGAAAAAGTTATCCACTGCTAAATTAAGACAATTGCTAGCGGATTTCTCATACAGCTTTCACTTCCTAGCCATCGGAGCATATATAATGTATATATACCTTAACCTTCATTTATCCAAACAAACACAAACAATGTGTAAAGATTTGAAGCTCTCGGGGATGCAATCCACTCAAGAAAACAAATTTATATTTATATTTTTTTTTTAAGACAAAGATTTAAGTGAATTATTCGAGAAGAAATAAAAAAAATAATCTTTTTACAATAAGCTCTCGAACAATACCATCATCTTTTGGAATGCTTGAAGGTTTGCAGATGCTTGTTTTGTATAATAATTTTTTTGAAGGAATTCTTCCTAGAGACCTGATTCATTTGAAAAACCTGACTAATGTCAAATTATAGAACAATAAATTGAATGGAAGCATAATTCCTTTTTGTGGTTCAAGTTTTCTCAAAACATTGGACTTGACAAATAATAGTTTTTTCACTAGAAATCCTCTCCCAATTGGTTGATTCCATAGGTTTAAGTTGTCTCCGACTAGGTAGGAATGTCTTGAACAACAACATTCTTAAAGAGATTGGCCAAATATTGGAGCTCAATCTGTTGGACTTATCGTGGAATAAGCTCACTGGTGGGTTACCTGCAGATCTTGCTAAGTGAACGCATCTAAGTCATTTGGATCTGAATAATAATCATTTTTCTGTACCTATCCCTGGATGGTTTGGTGATTTCTGCGGGCTTGGAGAGCTAAAAATATCCAATGAATTTAATGGAACAATTACATCCCGTCTTGGGAATTGCACCAGTTTACTCACTCTTGCTCTTGACAATAATAAGCTTTGGGGTAGTTTACCAAGGCAGCTGGGGAACCTTGTTTCCTTGAATGTTCTCTATTTGCAGAATATTAACTTTTCTGGACTAATCCCTTCTTCTATCAAAAACTGTGAAAAACTTTATGACTTGAGGCTCTAAAACTATTCTTTGGCAGGCTCAATTCTAGTGGAGATTGGAAAGATTGGTAATCTACAAGTCATGCTAGACTTGAGTGGTAATTTTTTGTCTGGAAGTATTCCTTTTTCACTTGGGGATTTAATGATGCTCGAAGTTCTCAATCTCTCCAATAATCAACCCAGCGGTCAAGTTCCTGATGAGATTGGGGATCTTAGAAGCTTGGCTGAGTTGAACTTATCCAATAATTTTCTCCAAGGAAAGTTGCCATTGAGTACTTCCAATGGAATTGGATCTCTTTTGTGGGAAATCCTGGACTCTCCGGAAAGCCGTTGGCTCCCTGCTCATAGGTTTCATTGGAATATTCAAGATCTAGAAGGAATCAACTAACAAAGAGAGTAGTAGCTGGCATCTCTATTGCAATTGTATTGAGTTTAATCCTTTTGGGTGGCATTACGTTCTTGGTTTTATTGAAAATTTATGCTATTTGGTCCAAAGAAATTTCTTCCTCTAGCTCAGTTTATCACGGGCATGACTTTGAATTGAACAACGAAGAATGTAAATGGACATTTGAAAGCATGGTTGAAGCAACATACATTTAAATCAGCATGATTATAACACAGGGTCTTCTGAGAACGATAATTTACCCTAAAGAATACGTATATTCCAAAAGAGCCACAGGGAAGAAATAAGTTTGCAAAGTGAGAATCATGCTAATGGAATATGTCCTTGAAGGAAAGGACATTTTTGTGTCGGGCTTCATAATTTTTTTGGATTGCAATCAGTTTTAATTGAGAAAAATATCTACAAGGGATGTCTGCTTTAATGAGATCATTGTAAAAAGATTATTTATTTGGGCTAACTGATAGCACTGAAATGTTTCAGGTATCATTCGGTGTGGAACTGATCTTGGCATTATAGTCTCATCACTTTCCATAACTACCAACTGTATATGTTTATGGCCTCACAGTCGAATTTCTTGGAGCAGAAGAAGATATTCTACTAATAGTGTTCCTCACATAACCTGTTCAGTTTCCTTTAGCATTTCAAGTGGGAGAATTTATTTAGTTTTCGAGGACCCCTGGGACCAGACATATGCGCAAACAACATTAAAGAAAGCTACTCAAACTTCAAATTGTCTACAACACCTCCCAAACTGCATACCCCTCAACTACAATATAGTACAACACAGTCAATATGAATAGCATAGATGAATTACAGACTAGTACCACATGACTTGGACAGTAAGTATGGAGTGCACCCCTCTCATGGAATCAATATTTGTGGCAACTGTGTATTGTACCAGAGCATCCTCACAAAAATGGTGTTTTCAACATGGATTGTCCATTCTACAAATGTCATTCTACTTGGACCTAGGAAAACTATGGAGGGGTTCAATGGGGTGGGTATTAGGTGGGATGTGGATAAGAAAGCAAAGCCATGGGTTCCAGTTCCAGGTCCAGATCAATTTGCAGGTGATCGGTTGGATCGACATAGCTTAAGACCCACAAGCTAGTAACTTCCCGCATAGACGAGCGAGCACACAAGACGAGGTGATGCCGGGAGTTGATTGGATGCCAAGGGTCAGTGTCAATGCACGGGATAAATGATAAAAATTCACAGTAAAAAGAAAATTATCAATGATTTTAACCTAGCTACCTACTCTTCAAGAAAAATTTACCAATTCTCACTAAACCAAGAAACTTTCAATATTATAATCGCGCAAAATTTATCAATTCACACTGAACTAAGAAATTTACCAAGGATTTTGTAAGGAAAGAAGGAGATGTTGACTCTAGAGTTGTAGAATTCATGGCCCGTCTCTTCACGAACCTCCAGGTTCTCTCCAGTGTTGTTTTATCTTGGCAATGACGGTAATACTGAAATTGTAAACCATCAACCGCAGTAAATATCCATACCAATCTCCTCAACGGTATCGTAGTTTGGACAGGCTAGTTGGCGCCAACGAGATGAGTAGTCATTAATGGAATTAGAGGATGAAATCTCCATGGGGTTCAGAAAAATCTGCCATCATGCCCTAGCAGAGGTGGGTGGAGAGCTATTGGGTCGAGATTTGGGTGGCACAATAGATTTTTTTTTTGTTATATTTTTTTTGTTTTATTTTTGTTATTTTATTATATAAATTATATAGTTTTTTTTTTGTTTTTGTTATATATATTTTTGTTTTATTTTTATTATTTTATTATATAAATTATGTTAATTGGTTATATATTATATTTTTTTAATAATTATCGTATAAGTTGTTTAGTTTTATAAACGGAGTAGTCTACAGAGTCGACGATTTGGCCTGGAAGCCGGTCGTAGTCGCCACTTCTTGACCAAATCATCGACTTCGACTAGTACCAAAATCTGATCAATGCTCTTCAGGATGACGACTGATGACAGCCACAGATGAGGGCCCTACATCTCCTCGAGATCCGGTCATTCGAATGTGCCTCCACGTAGACTTACCAAATGCATCCAATGCATGGCCAATAAAACACATCAAATTCGGATTTGTGGTTTGAAAGTATCATTCGACCCCTGCTCTACAATGACATCCGCAACAAGTAAACCTCCTTGCAAAGTGTAATCAGTTCTTCTAATGTCTGCTTCAGTTTTCCTTTGGAGCGTGTGAGGAATGTTAATGTGCAAAAACTAGTGACCTTTGTAAATAGTGGCATTGCAGGAGGGTGCTCATGATTTTCCCAAGCTGAAAGATAAAAATGCATATGGTTATGAGCGCATAGGCTGGAGATGGTGATAATTGTGAATATAAAGTGGAAGCAGTAACTACGGCAGCATTGAGACCTGTAAAAATCCATAACAACTGGTTATTGATTGGAGTGATGAACATGGTCAGAGTAACAAGAACTATACCTTTGAAGCGCTCCGACTAGTCACTACGAGATCCTGAACCGGCCTATCATCTGCAAAAATAGGGTATCGAGTGCAAAAATAGGGGAGCAGGGATCGAACGATACCTTCAACCCACAGATCCAAAGTGGACATGTTTTTATTGCCATGCATTGGATGAATTTGGTAAGTCTACGTGGAGGAGGTGCATTCAAATGGTCGATTCTCGAGGGGATGTATGACTATGGTCCTTCTAGCCAGGTATCGATATGGTATTGGTTTTAGTACTTAATTCGTAATTTACGTAGGAACCTAATTTTCCTTTGGAAAGCGCTTATTCGGGTTTGCTTCAATATATGGTGTAGTAGGGATAAAGATGGTTAAGAGAAAATTCATGCAATTGGTTTGGTGGATCTCTGAAGATCGAGGTGCATGGTACCAATATTAATAATAGAAGGTGTTACAGTTTACAAAATTTAATTTACACTTCATTGTCAAATTTGCAATTTTCCATGACACAATTAAAAATGACTAATTCATATTCTTATAGATAGTCATTTTTTATGTCGGGACTAAATTAGTCGTTTATGTTAGTCATTTTTAATTCTGTCACTTATTATCTAGTCATATTTGTTAACTGGTGACTAAATTAGTCGTTAATTTCAGTCGTTTATAGTTGGGTCAATCAAAATTGCTCATATTTAGTAGTAAATCACTTGAAAAAGCTATGGTGACTAGAATTTTTAGTCACCTAATAGCTAATTCCTCATTTTGTACTAGTGGTAGGTGTCCACAGCTCTGTGGTTGATCTCACTATTTTAGAATTTATACCTTTTCATTTCCTTAACAGTATGAGAAACCCAACTGTAGGTTTTTTTGACGGCGTTTTGATGTGTGTGAGTCATTTCCTTAGTAGCCAATGAAATACAATTGTATATTGTCTTGGTTGGATAGACTGTGAAACCCAGATGTGTGTTGACTTAACCGTGTGTGTTATGATATGGATGTGTGTAAGTATGTTGTTCCCTAGTTCCTTGTGGAAATCATGCCCATCTTGGGGGTGGCAGTGGTGTTGATATATTAATGAACACAATGGTATATGGTTTGGTGGAACGTTGCAACCACATAGCTAGTTGCGGGACAGCTTAATCATCAAGATAAGTATCTTTGTTATTCTTGTTTATGCAGTGTATTTGCTTGTGAATGAACATATTGGTTATGAGTTATTACGATCGTGTTGAATTCATATTGATGATTAAGTAGAAGTTTTATTCTATTATGTCTCCTGCATTTTACTTCTGTACATGTCCCTTGTGTTTTTGCAATGCATTTTCCTAAGTTTCATGGAGGCAAGAAATGCCTTGTATGTTTTATTTATGTGCCCAAGTTTCATGGTGGAAAAAAATGCCTTGTATGTTTTATTCATTTTTCCTAAGTTCATGGAGGCTGGGAGCCTGTTACAAAGTCAGAAAGCATCTAAATTAGTATTTTTTCCACTTGGAATCCTCCTAAGAGAGGCGAAAGGTGGAAATCGGAAAAGAGAAAGTTGAACAAGGAAGAAAGGGTGTTTTCTGATTTACGAATTCCGAAGTCGGAAAGCAGAAGTCGGAAGCACAGAAAGGTTCTAAGGAAAAAAGTTATCTTTCTGATTTCCGAAGTCCGAAGTCGGCAAGCGAAAGCTGAAAGTGCAAGGAAGGTTAATGCAGAAAGTGTGTTTTCCAGTTTCCGAAGTCAAAGGTTAGAAATAAGAAGTTGGAAGTGCAGGAAAAAGGTTAAGGTCGAAAGCTAAGTTTCTGACTTCTGAGTTCTGGGTGAAAAGTGGAAGTGCATAAGTAGGAAGAGTCGTTAAGTATTTTCGTCGCACATTATGTTTCCGATTTCTAAGTTTCGAGGTCGAAAATGCAAAAAGTGGAAGTGCAGGAGGCGAATGAGCCGTTAAGTATTTCTGTCGCACCTTACGTTTCTAATTCCTGAGTTCTGAGGCATGTGGGAGGAATGCAGAAGTGGGGAGGGTGGAAGGCTGACAATTCACTTCGTTGAGATTTTGAGTTTTTGATTCTCGATGTTTTAGCAGAGGGCAGAAAGAGAAAGTGCGGAAAGGATAGGTCCAGTGCATAAATGATCATTCTTGTCGCAAAATGGATCTTTCAAGGGCAGAACCTCCATTGCAGTAGTTTATGAGACTGAAGTGTGTGATAACGTCCATGCCTTGTGTTTCGAAGGGGAACAGGGGTTCTTGAAGCAAAAATTTTGATTTATCTGCATTATGGGGTATGGGGATGTTACAACTAACTATAGATCTCCCTCTTGTTTAAAAAAAATGTTGAATAAAGGAAACACAACTGGTATACTAGCACATGGCGTTGGAGGGGTGTGGCAACAAACTTTGGTGTAACTTTCCTTGTATTGTCGCACTCTAGATAAATTAATTTTGCGCTGGTACCGCACTTTGTCCCAACAAAACATGCATTGGAATGACACATTGTCTTAACAAAGGGTACATTGGTGGTCCAACATATTAAAAAAAAATAGGCTCAATTCCTCAATGTGTTCCAGCTTCAATCACGAGCTCCATGTGTGTGTGCATTCCACTATGTGAAAATGCTTTCCCAAGACAAAAAGGAATAAATAAGGCCATACGCTCTGATACAATGTTAAAAATTAGCAAACGAATGAATAGGAAATGGTGGAATACTAGTGAGAATATTGATTGTCTTCTCATTATTAGGCTGAAGAAATTATAAGATTACATCCCAATAATACCATGGTCCAATACTATGGGCCATAAAATATCATGGGTTACTAATCAGGATAAGGTGACCAAATCAACTACTCAACTAAGTGACTAATTAATGTTGCATTTAACAAGTGATGATGCAGGAATGAACTAATTTACCATACTAGAGAAAAAAAAAAACTAATCAGTGTGAAATAGAGAAAAATACACATGAATCTCTCTCTATCTAAATAGATACAAAAGTGTTATAGAACAACGAAGGTTTGATGGATGGAAACTATGAGATTAAAGATTTCCTCTTAGCATTATACACTTTTTTTTCTTTTTAACCATTATGTAATATTATACACTTTTTCTTTTTAATCATAATCAACATTGGGTTATATTATTAATGTACACAACTCTTAAACAAGTGGATTTTCATATTATAAACCCTTTTATATCATAATATAAAAAACTAATAAACGATGAATATGTTTCTTTTAAATATCTTTCCTGGTCAATGAAATTTATTATTGATTCATATAGGAAATTAAACCGAAGACGTTCTAAGATCTTATAACTGCTTTAAAAACCTATATTTTTTTAACTTCAAAGTAATATCAAATTTATGTATTTCCTTAGAAATATATATAAAGAATACAATTACCAAGTTCCTAATGTGCATGAAATCTATAATAATCATAAAGTTTCAACATAAGCTTTCTAATCAAAATATCTTCATGACTAAAATTTTCATCATTAAAAACTAAAATTCAATACTAATTAAAATGTTTAGACTAAAACACATAATATTTAGACTAAAACACATAGTATCCCATCTATAAATCATTTCCTAATGTGCATGAAATGCTATAAGAGTAGAAATATTTCAATACTGAAATATTTTAATATTGAGTTATTTCCACATACAATCATTGATAATCATAAAGTTTAAACTTAAGTTTTTTAATCAAAATATCCTCATGATTAAATTTTTCATCATTAAAAACTAAAATTCAATACTAATTAAATTAGACTAAAACACATAGGATCCCATCTATAAATCATTTCATACAGACAAAATGACACTTCATAAGTTAGAGAAAATATAGTATATTATCCAAATTTGAATTAGGCATGCGGTTACATTGTTCCTATTTAAGCTTTAAAATAGAAATGCTTTAATATTGAATTACAAACAAACAAAAACATGGCGCGGTTGTGATGACCTACAATACCAAGCGAAGCTAGATATCAAGTGATGACCTACAATACCAAGCGAAAAAAAGAAGCAGCTAGATATCTTGGATTCCTAGGTAAGGTTAATATCTTCATGCAAATATTCAAATGTTTCTTACATTGAACCATGACAATTGTGTTTAATATCTTTACTCAGTCGTGACACTCTTTACAATGTTTTGAGGTTGAACTCATGTTCTTAAGGAGCTTCAATGACATGGCAACCACCATTTGGACATACCAAGGATGTATCTCCCTTCGATCACGTCATTATTATTGTTCAATTAATAATGGTTGTGTCACCTCCCTTCCCATCCATCCAACCTGCGGAGGGAACATGAATGAAATACAAGGTTCAAGTTTCACCCCTATGGTCATATAATCAAATTCATTAACATCTAAATGTATGTGTGCATAGATGCATAATAACATACATATCGAAATTAAACTCTAACATTGCATATAAGATGCATATACTAGTATGTTCATTATAGGCATACAAGTTAAATCATGCATACAAATAAACTCATTTTTATGTTATCCATAGGAGTTTAACTTGAATAATTCAAATTAGATCATCTCATCCATCGTGACATAAACAAATAGTTACTCATAATACATAAATTTAACATAATTAGAGTAAGAAGTGAACATTTATCTTTTAATTAAAATTTCTCGAGCAACTTGCTATGGAAGAGTAACATTCCACCCAATTGTAATTTTATCTCTAGCTTATATTATTTTAGCAGAGAGACCACCCTAGAGTTGGGCTATGTATCCACTAAGGAGTAACTACTTGGGACCAATCACATGCATATGCAGAATCACTCATGCTAAGAGAAAACACAAGTGGTTTTGTCAAGCATGCACGAAGACAGGGAAGGAGAATGTTAATCCGGTGAGCTCAACTAAAATGATTAAATATTATATCCTAATTATGGGAATGGGTTTTGATTATTCTAATACACCCTCTAAATCCTGAATTATATTAAATATAAAAAATATATCAAATATATAGGTCCTAGCAACAAGGATTCAAGCTACCCTTTACATAGTGCTTTCCCATAGAAAACAAGAAAAGAGGCAAAATCACACAGGAGAAAATCCTCCCTTAAACATGGACATGAAATTTTTTCTATGAAATCTTGTGTTCAATCACTCTTCAACATATGATCAAATATCCCCATCAATTATTTGAGATTGTTGAATGTCTTCTCAGAAAACTCCTTGGTGAAGATGTATGGAACTTGCTCAGCAGATGTGCAATAGTTCAGAGAAATGACCTCATCATGCACAAGCCCTCTGATGTAGTGCATGTGGATCTCAATTTGTTTGGTCCGCTTCCTCTATACATGATCAATTCATATTCGAGTAGTACTTTCCTTTTCACTATAGATGATTGTATAAGTCTAAGGTTTGAGCCCAAACTCTCCAAGTATACCTTGCAACCACAAAAATTGAGTAGTTGCATTTACAACTCCTTTATATTCTGCCTATGTATCTGAAAGTTCGATGGAACTTTTCTTTTTACTTGACCAACTAATTGGACCATCTGCAAGCATAAACACATATCCAGAAGTTGATTTTCTATCAGTGTTATCACCTGCCCAATCAAAATCAGTAAAACCAACTAGCTCTACGTCAGATTTGCAATACAGTAAATCCCATGTGTCTTTGTTCCTTGTACAAAGTCAAAGATTATTTTTTCTTTCCTCCAATGGATTTAATGCGGATGATCAATGTGTCTAGATGCCACACTCACTGCATAATATATATCAGGTTGAATATGAGTCAAATAAAGAAGACAACCAACCCATTTCCTATATAGTGTGTTGTTTACCAATGGAGTTGAATTCACTTGGTCAAGAATAAATCCTGAGAGGAAAGGAGTCTTGATTGGCTTGCAACAATTCATGTTTAACTTATTTAGAAGTTCTAAATCATACTTGGACTGATGTAATTTTATTCCAAGATCCGATTGAGAAATCTCAACCCCAAAATATATCCCTGCTCCCCTAGGATATATGTCAATGATTTTCTAACTTTCCTTAAAGTCATAGATATCGAAGGGACATCCAGATTAAATCTAATAAATCTATGTAAAATCCCCATAACTTAATCATGTCATAAATGGATTTAGTAATTTCACTATACCTTCTTCGTCACTTTGAACGAACTAGGCTATGAAATATATCTTGAAAAATTCCCAAACTGCATCTTTACCTTGTAATTTTTCTTTCTTATGAGCCTCACACACATACTTTCAAAACCTGAACACATCCTTCCTTCCTACATATTCGAACAACTTTTTACTTTGATACCTCGTTTTAATAGACAGTGTAGAACCCGTTGTCCTGTCCCACCAAAGAGATCGCATTGTTAATCTATGTGTAGCATTTATGTCTCTTGCAACAATTTTGAGTTCAGCTTGAGTCAAATGGTCCAACCTTCTTCCTTTCCCTATATCTCTCCCATGTCTTTTGATGTTTCTCCTTGAATTGCGATATAAACACACATTAAATTCATCACAATTAGGTATCAACTTACAAAAATTGCATGTCAATGAATCAAAAGGGATTCCTATTTCAAAAACCCTCTTGCAATGAACATGTCTATGCATACCGTTAATACAACATTCAGTACTATAATAACATAGTGTTATATGGGTATGTTTCTCTATGGCCCACAATTTTCCACCATGTCGGTCATCCATTAGAAGCTATGTGTCCAATATCTCCCCTCTTCTATCAAGATAGGGATCCCAACACCCCCAACATAGTAATATCAGGGGAGAAAATTGTCCTAGAATAAGATGAAAAAACACATTGGAAAATGATCTACTAATTGCTACTAACAATTAATAACAAATAAAATAATGTGAAAATTCAAATTCAAATTAAATTAAAATTTTGGGTAAATAACACACATGAACTAGAAGCCAGTGAACTTGTAGAAACCCCATGTAATGGTGATGGTAGTGATGGAATCATAAGCTTAGTCAAACTTTGATGGGACTTATCAATTGTAGGTTTCTTCGGTCTCTCAACTGTTCCACTCCTCAACACAATTGTATCATGTGAAGCCTCATCTGTAGTGGTAGTGTGTTTATTTAATTTCATGGCATACATTTAGAGAAATGACAATATTACCACTTGCTGGCAACAAAGAGAACCATCTATTGCATCGTGTATATTCCACTCTTACTTTTTTCTTGTCCTCATAGTTTGCAACTGTTGCTTCCACCACCTTGAACAAATTAGGCTCTTATGTTTGGTTGAAATCATGTAGAAGTTTGATTTCTTGATCAATCTCAAGTTGATTGCTAGCCATTGTTGTCTACTTTTCTCTATTGCATGAAGGAATTTCATTATTTCCCAACACTAAAATGTGGTGTTGATGGGACCCTATTTTCATATGAATTTTTTTTAAGTTACGAATTGTTCATGCTGCCAATGATACTTCCCATGTTCCATAATCAATGCCAAAAATTTCAGATTGGATATTTATATTAGGTTTTCCATTTCCTCAATATACCTCAAGTGTTAGCTTCTCCTTGAAAAAATCTTCCATTAAACTATTCACTTTATGTTCCCAAGATGCCAATACATTAGGATCAACCGCTACAACTTGTTCCATTGATTCAGACAAATTATCAAATATTGGTTGTTTATGCATAGGTTTTTCCACATTCCCTTCAATGTTTTCATAGATTGGTAGTCCTTCCCTTACCTGTGATTTCAATGTTTCGACAACCAACATGCCTACTTTCCTCTTAATGCCTACATTTTTGTTGTATATGTATTTTTCTTCTCTTTCTTTGTATTTAAAGGAACTCCAATTGGGACAATAAAATCAAAAGTATAATCAACAATTTCATCGTCCACAATTTCACCACGGATATCAGCATATGTACAACCTTTTCGACACTGGACTATGCCAAGGGAACAATTCTCTTCACCAATAAAAATTGTGAAGTCCACAACATCACTTTGATCCATCTGCATTTCCATCTATGTGTACCTTTTGGTTGGTTAAGAACATGTTAATAAATGAATAAAATTATAACATTTTTTCAAAAAATTCGATATAATATGGCTACACAATGAGGTGAGTGCATCCATAAACCAGCATAGATCCATCTTAAACTTGGATCTAGAAAGCACCGAGAGGGATCCAATTTCTTTAGGTGTAAGTTATTTTTATCTTAAATTTTTAAATGTTCATAAGAAATTACACCTCAAACATTTTGATCCCTTTAATGTTTGGTAAATCCAGATTTAACATGGATCTTTTAATTACTTTTCATTTCATTTTATTATTGGGTTTTTATTATTTGATAAATTAGGCGACATGTTTTTCTCTATATTCTTGTTTTAGGGGACATAATATATCAATCCACAATATTATTTTTTTATTTTTTTTATTTATGTCGATTAACATAATGTTTTTTTTATGTCAGCTAGCATAACGTGACTACCGTGACAGGATCTCCCCATACTGGGATGAGAGCACCTCTCTCTTCTCGGTGCAATAAATGAAAAAAAAGATTCAAACTTACACATGCATATTAGTTCATTAATAAAAAAAGACCTAGAAAGAAAGGTATGCACTTTCAATTCAAACTTCTAAGAAGGACGAAGAAATCTTACTATCGGGATGAAACACCTTGTAACAAAATGTATTGTCATTAGCTTATTAAAATATCTCTCCCCAAACTAAAGAGTCAGCTTTAACGTACCTGCAGAAGATCGAAAGGTGATGAAAACAAGAGATGAAAAAACAGAGAATCTCTTTCCAAACCAAATATTTTACTCCATCTAAATAACAAATCTCCAACTCACTACACAACACATCATCCAAAAATCATAGATACATATGTTTTATTTTCATTTGCTTCAAAAAAAGTTATTTTTTTCATAGAAGTAGATAAAAAAATTACTAAGGACTATACCATGGATAGTTTTGTTGCATGTGGGGTTTCAATGTACGATACTTGAATGGACTTATGTCCTTATATTTGTGCCTTAAAAATAATAGAAAAATAAACTAAGAAACATAAACAAAGTTAAAAAGGAACTACATGTCTACATATTTTGAATTCTCAAGAAGCATTCACACTACAACAAATCCTAGAATTAGC
The DNA here is from genome assembly GCA_001517045.1 of Pseudotsuga menziesii. NCBI lineage: Eukaryota > Viridiplantae > Streptophyta > Pinopsida > Pinales > Pinaceae > Pseudotsuga > Pseudotsuga menziesii. Next base: position 688,355 of record LPNX010151073.1, on the reverse strand, counting down.
GTCCCATTTAGCGTCCCTTTTTAGTGTAATTTTTTTTTACATTTAGTGGTCGAACTAGACGTTAAATGGGACATGTCATGGAAAAAACTTAAAGCATCTCAAAAAACCTCTTTTTTTTCTTCCTAGATAGCATCATTTATGACACCCAAAATAGCGTTTATTTTTTTGCTTCTAGAATAGCGTCCAACTTTGCTTCCTAAACAACACCGAGGTTTGCTTCCTAAATAACGTCATATTTTGCTTACTAGTGAGTGTCCGCTTTTGCTTCTTAAATGTCATCCCCGTTAGCGCCATATTTTCATCCTTAATAGAATCATGTTAGCATCCAAATTAGCATCCAATATTGCATCCATTTTCGCTACCACTTTAGCATCCCATTTTGCACCATGTTTTACTTCCAAATATGTGTCAATTTTCGCTTCCAAATTTGCACCAATTTTTTCTTCCTTTTTTGTATCATGTTTTGCTACCAAAATGACGCCAAATATTTCTTCTATTGTTGAACCATATTTTTCTTCCTTTATAGCGCCATGTTTTGCATCCAAAGTAACATCTTATTTTGCTACCATATCAATGCCATGTTTGGCTACATCATTAGCGCCACGTGTTGCATCATTTTTAATGCCTAGTTTCGCATCTTCTTTTGCTACCATATCAGCACCATGTTTGGATTCATCATTAGCACCACATATTGCATCCTTTTTAATGCCTAGTTTTGCATCTCTCATTTTTTGGTCATTAATTTAGTCATTTTTAGTAATTTTATATACAAATTTTGGTCATTTTGTCTGGTCACTTATCTCTCATTGTGTGGTCACTTATCTCTTATTTTTTGGTTACTAATTTATTTTTTTTAACCGATATTATAATATTATTAGGGCATGGAGGAATCAAACCACCAACCTCCTGCTTGTAAGGTACGTGCTCTTCCATTGAGCTAGCAACCTTTAAGAATTTCATAACCTAACACTAGAGGAAATTTCAACTCAAAATGGGCCTTTCAACCCTAATTCAAATTCCATTTCATCATGTGTTATCCAATGAAATTGCTTTAAATTTGAAATACCATATAGGTCTTAAACAATTTTTTAATATAAATTTGGGGATAGGTATCATAAAAAAACTATCCTTTTTGTTTGTGTTTTCAACATATCGCCCTCTATTTTTACTCAAATTTCGAGTGGGAGAGATCCCTGGATGTAGAATTAAATTCCACATCCAACGAGTACCCACTCTGCATACTTTTGAAAGACCTCGCTACCCCAAAAACAAGAAATACCTAAAAAAATGAGACGACGATGTCATCATCATGTTGTTTTAGGTATTTCTTGTTTTTGGGGTAGAGGGGTCTGTCAAAAGTATACCATGTGGGTACTCATTGGATGTAGAATTTAATTCCACATCCAACGAGCTCTCTTGATCGAACTTAGAGTAAAAACAAAGGGATATATGTCAAAAATACGAACAAAAAGAGTAGTTTTTTTATTTTCTTCCTCCAAAATCAATAAATATTATTTTATTATTTTCCTTAGGAGGCCCATTTTGAGTTGAAATTTCCTCTAATACTTACAAAGTCCTCTGTAATGGTAAAAATGATCAATACACAAATTTGAGTATCTAATGGTCAACAAAAGATGATAGATTGTATAAGTTCACAATATATGATAAACCAGGTTTTTAAATCCATAAAAAATTTCTAGGAATCATTGAACAAAACTTAAGAAATTGGCTTAATGAGATTGAAAATATCATTATTCCCTAGGAACCATTATGTTTCCTTAAGGTTTGATCTTTAATCATACTCCATTAGGAGACCCCTCTGATAAGAGGACATGAAGACACATCATTAAATGAGAATACAATGATATTCAAGCAAAATAAGCTTTGTTTATACCATATTGCAGTAACAAGTACTGTTGTAATTTTAAGTCATCAACACACTATATAATTATGCTAAATCTTGGAAAAAATGATTGTAAGAAACCTCAGTTCAAAAATACCTTTATTTTCAAGCGAAAATAGGACTTGTACAAAACTGGAAATGATTTTTGTGTATGATTTTGACACTCATAAAATTTATATCACCACTTGACTCTCAGAAAATTTTGACACTTACTAATGATACAAGATTGGAATTGATTTAATATTTTTTTTTTATTATAGTTATGTTCGAAGGATTAATGTTTCATCGCAGTGTGCTAATCTCAATTGATATCAATGAATGTTTTTGACATTTATGAGTCATTAACATTCTACTCTTTGCACGTTACTATGTGATCCTGAGATTTATAAAGTATAGAAAATGTTGAATTACAAATCGGAGAAATGGAGTTATTTCAATCGTTAACAAAGGTGGTTAAAATGAACTGAAAAAACTTCCAATTAAAAATGAAGGACGAGATACCGGAGACTAATCACATCCTTGACTTGTTTGAAAAGGCTAGTGTCAATCATGTTTAGGGAATTTAAACAAACTCTTGTATTTCCTAGTCAACAAGAGAATTCAAAACCAGCCAAATTAAATAATTAGAGGAACAATTGATGGAGAATGATGAGAACCTCATGGTGAAAGTAATGAAAATATGTGGTTAGCTTGGGAAGTTACTATTCAACCAAATATTGGAGATCGCTTTGGTAAATGTGTTTCATATCAAGTAAAGTATTTGGCTGGTTAGTTAGAGACATGAAGGTCGTCACACTCGATAATTAAAAAGAAGTACATTTAGTGACAGCGGGTCAGCCACTCACTTTAGCATGAATCCAAGCATGGCTATAACATTTTAAAGTGAGCACGGCCATATTTACTCACCACCTCCAAAAATAATAGCTACTCTTCCCAAATGATACAACTATATCATAACCAGCAAGATACATCTTAACTTCATATCTATGAGGCACTAAGAGGGATCCAAAAACTAAAATGCAAATCTCTCTTTGGTTAAAATATTCGAAGTTAAGAAGGATCTCCATTGGTGTAATTACACACACACACGTACGTCATATACCTTCTAATAAAAATTGCTTTAAATTCCTCTTCTTTCAATATGTGATATGTCAGAATCTCTTATTAATGAACTTCATTCATTTGGAATATTATTTTAGAAAGAGGTAGCAATTCCTAATGGATATAATTCATCGTCTCAAGATTGGAAATCACCAGAAGCATTGAACCTTCTAGGAGAAAATGTAGAGGACACAATTAAATGGGATAAAAATAAAGAAATAGGCGAGTATACAACCAGCAAACTCATATACTCATCAAGGGTGAAAAAATTGCAGTCAAAAGAAATAGTTTGGTGATGTAAAATTGTTAGGAATTTGGAAATTCCTCCCAAATCAAGGATTTTTCTTTGGCTTGCATGGGACAATGGACAAAAAAGGAATTTGAATGGTCCTAGGCCTCTGGCAGGTGCATCTTGTGTAAATGTAGTGAGGAAACAATGGATCATATATTGTTCTATTGTCCTTTAACTAAGGTTTTCCTAGAATGAACTATTAAAACTATTTCTGGAACAAACAAATAAGATCAGTCAAATTTGGTTTATTGTTTTTTTCTAATGGCTAGGAACAAACAAATGGGATCAGCCAAATTTGGTTTATTGTTTTTTTCTAATGCCTATATAATAAATATTAAAAATATTTAAAGTTTTTTCCTTGCTTTGTGGGTTTCAAAAAATAGTGTTATTTTTCAAATAACGGAACTAAATACAACCTAGGTAGCCCATAAAATCCATGCCTCCATTAAAGGCAGTTGAAATCCTTTAAAAGAAAAATCTCAAAGAATTCTAGAGAAACCAAATCTAGCATTGATCATGAAAAATATTGGGGTTTCTACAATAAAGCTTGTTAAGGAAATCCAAGAATGTGCGTGGTAGGGTCTATTTTGCACATTAATTCTTCTCATTATTTTCTCTTGAAGTATGCTGCAAAACAAAGGACAAATAGTAGATTTGGGTTTTATGGATTTTGAATTTTGGTGAAGGTAGCAAAGGAAAAAGAACGTAAAGGTCTATAGAGATTCCAAGCTTCTGATGGACTGGACACATAGTAGATGCAAATTTGAGAATATTATATTAAAGCTCCAATAATGAATCTGGTGTTGGATATTAGACAATATTTTGATAAGAATTCCTTTGTCAATAATAAATATATAAAGAGAATTCAATACAAGAGTTGATCAGCTCCAAAGAGGCTATGCCAATGCAAGAGGGGTCCCTCACTATTCAGAAATTCAGAGGGGGCTCATATTTCCACTATGGATTTGTCTCTTTATTAGTTATTTCCAGTGTAGAATTCTAACATTGGAATCTTAGCAGCTTCTTGATTTTTGGTTTTTGTAATAGAAGTGGATCCGAAAGGATATTTTTATGAGAAGAAATGTTGTTTCAAAGGACCTTAGGAGAATGTGCATAATGATTCACGCCAAGGCATTTTATCCATATTTACATCATCATTAACTAATTTAGTAAAAAGATACTGTAATTCTGAGGTACAGTGCTGCAAAAGGTATGCTAGAGGAAACTACACTCATATTTTTCCATAAATCACTTCTTCATCAAACTGTAATGTGTATGACCTGGCACCAATTCCTGAGCATAGATTTCAAAATGACCTCTCAGGAATTGGTGCCATATCATACATACTATTATTCTGCTACTTCATGTTTTAACATTGTAGGTGACTGTCGAACATTCAAGAAACTACCTATACTATTACTCATTGATTTCAATATGTGCCCAGTAATGTTGCATGTATTAAGAAGACTACCTAGAATGCTTTAGACACTCAGTTGAATATGTCAATATCTTGTAGTGGACACAGATACAAAATGGGTGGTAACAAGCCCATACCTCATAGATGTATCCGTAGGTGCCAACAATTTTAATATCACTAGTTTGAATGATCAGAGATAAGAGCTTCCAATCAATGGGCAGAGATTGAAGTCGTACTTTCAATAAGAAGCATTACACTTTACAAAACAAAAAAATAGAAGACAATATTTTGGGTTCCTTTTGGGTAGTAGTTTTCATTGAGAATGTTTTTATCGTTGCCCTGATTTCCATTTTACCATTTACATTTCAAATTTGTCTTTCTTGTTTTCTTCTTTTGTTTCAGCTTTGTGTTTTTCTCTTTTCCTTACAACAATAATTGTGTCAGTTTAATTTTTCACTTGCTGAATTAGTCATAATACTTTTATGTTTTCTTTTCACATGATTACGTAGTACTATTTCACCTAGACTAGCACTTGTCAACTCGGATATCATGCATAGTTTCCTTGTTCTCCAAAGAGTTTCCTTGGGTTAAGCTTGAATAGGGCGCATTCTAGTTCACATTTCCTTTTTGCTCTAAATCATTCTGTCTGATAGGTGTCGGTAGTGTCGAACAGAAGACAGGATAAGTCTTCAATCTTACTATGTTTCTATCTCTTCACATTTTGGTATGAGTTAATCCATGTTAGTTATTCACCTCATCCAACCCTAAGGATATGATATCATGTAACTTATGTTTCTTCTTATTACTTTGAGTTGGGAAAAAATGATCCCACTGGTACCTATTTTCTGGCAGATCATTCTTCATCAACTACAACACACCATATAAGGTTTGACCCATAAGCTATAACACCTTGATGGTCGTTATAAATCTCATAGGACAAAGCATCATTGGTTTCTAATAAGATAACCTTCATCCATAATTGGGTCTAGATCAATTTTCACGTCTATGAGTTGTGCTCATACCTTGGATCCCATTATCATTATTGGTGGGTATCTTCTTACTTGACAAATGTTTTCATCATTAGCATTTGATCAAAGTAGATTTCTCCTAGTTGTTGACTTCAACTCATTTTTTAGTCGGAGAAGTGTACTTGTAAACAAATTGCAAGTTGCAAGTTGGAAAAGGTGATGCATTGTGGCACTTCACTTTCAGCTAATCAAGCGAGGTCTCATGCATTTGACTCCATTACCTAGTGGACGGATAGGCACTTTGAATATGTCAAGTGGACCATTTTTAGATCCCAAGTGTACAGATATTCAGTGGTTTTTGACACCCTGCACAGAGATGTCGTCCCCTTGAGTCCCCATTGTTAACTCTTAGTTTTGCTTAGACTAATGAAGAGCTAAGATCCAATGAGATTCCATCAGGCTTGCCATGTTTGTTCATTAATCCACGACATGCATACATCAGGGCTCTGGCCAGAACTATTAGGGCATGCCAAGATTGTAAAAATTAAGTCAACATAAAACTACCCATCTAACTTTTTTTGGGTCTGCTATTTTATTATCATCTTGTTTTGTATGACATGTGCAGGGTTGAAACCAAAATATTCATGAAAACTATGGGGATAGTGGTCATGAGAGTGGGTGGAAAATACTGTATCACAACAAGTTGCAAATCAATTTGCAGTAATCATATGGCTTCTGTATGCATGTATGGCTTTCGAGAGTATACAGATAACCTCTAGAAGTACTCAAGATAACACATTGTACTTTCCTAAAAAGAGAATGATTGAGTTGAAATAACACAAACAACAACATTGACTAGGAAAATATGTAAAATCGGTGGTTCTCTACATCAACAACGAGTAACAATTTGAGTTTGCAGGGACAAATTTTTTATGTGTGATAAATTTCTTTCCACTTTCCTAAACGATATGATAAAGGGTTTTGGATGGGAAATAAAATGTTGAAGAGACTAAAATCAAATATATTTCTTGATTGCAGATGAACATATGTTTGTAATAGCAAGGAAAGAATCTCTAGGAAATACCATTGGATCTCCTACATCAACTTGTATTGATATATATGACAACTATGAACATACCAAGGGGAAAAATGCATAGAAGATGGTGGATTTAACCCACTGCTACAAGAAACCAATCTGTTAAGAGAAGTTGATCACAGGGGTTTCAATATATTGAAAGTAAAATAACTCAGCACAGTATGGGTACTTTCAAAATTTGCATTTTGAACACCTATAACAATCCACAAACAATTAGATTGGGTAGCTTGCAAAAAAAATAAGATGTAAATGCTACTCAAACCATGACTCTATGCAATCTGTGATGAAAAAATAAGGTTCATCTGATGGAACAATTAGGAAGAAAAGTCTGTTGTTGTATTTTCAAGAAAAATTCATGGTTGTAGGGAACCAATTAATCTTCATTCCAATTTCCAATACCTCACAAAAAAATCCTCCATGTCACTTTCAATTTTTAGTTCTCAATTAAATTTGGGTCTGCACACAAAATTTAAAGGAATGATAGTTGAAGTGTTGCCAAGAACATATTATAGATACAGGATTATATTGTTAAGAGCAGAAAACATAGAAATCCTAGAAAAGTAGCCTAAGTACACTTAACTACCTGTTGAACAATTTATGCAACACAAGGACGGTGCGTTCTTACACATAACAATTTATTACCCATGTTGTTTCTACCAAAAATAGAAAGATTGTGCCCCCTGCTTCTTCATTCAAAATTACTAAATAAACACATAAAACATCCCTTAGCTACTTGTAAACTGAAGAGGGTGCATTTGACTTGAACAATAGTTGATGTATTTGAGTTGGGGCACACTCAACCATGCGCAGAAGCAGATGATGGCCACATGAAAAACACAAACTTTGACTTAAATTGGACAAAGGTACCATTGGAGAGAAGTAGTATATTGTTTAGCCTAAGTTATAGGTAAGTGGGCCCTTGTCTTATCAAACCCTTGTTACAACCCAGTTAGCACAAGCTGATAAGCAGAAATAAGATAAGAAAGACCTAGGGAACCCTCAATTTCATGATCCATCTCAGGCACTCTTCTGGTCTTTATTTTTTATCGTGTACATCTCTTTTTCCCATTGTCAAAATATAATGATTGTAAAATGACATGACCTCCTATTATGTGTAAAAGATCTATCCCAAATAGGTCACTTATCTTAGTACTGTTCTGAAGTCTTCTTTCACTTAGATGAACTTAGATCATAGTGATATAATTTTTTCTAGTTTTTTAACTCAATAATCCAAATCCATGAGTACATACTAATGCATCTATATTGGGATGGTATCCGAGTCCTTAGTTCGCATGTCATGCATTAGTGTGTCACCATGATTTTTCCTTGTAAAAATTGTTTTTTATATCCCTATAGGGGTAAGTATGTTTTTATTTTGTAATATGTGGTCAAAGGGCATGTCAAACACCTTAATACACATTTTAAACCCCTTTAGACACACATGTGAGGCATAGTGCAATTTGTATGGACAAACTTCCATAAATCACAAAGTCTAGAGTCCATTTCCATGTTTTAAGGATGTAAGTGAAAAATGAATACTCATATTGGGGAGCAACTCTCCTAGAGCTGCAACTCACGGTAGGAGTATTGCATGTCAATTCAATCCTAGAGCTGCACACTCTCCAACTTTCATTACTTTGAGAAGTAGTGTTGGTTATCTATATGCAAAAGTTGTCACTAGAAAGATACAAGCATGGGAAGGAAGTGTAAATTATAGGGTAGCTCAAACATGGTGATAATGGAAATAATGATGATCAATTCCATAGTGACGACGAAGATGAGGAGGATGAACAAGTTAATGAGTATGATGATGATGATGGGGAGGAGGAGGAGGAAAATGATGTTTGTGATGGTGATGGTAATGGTGACAATCATGGTGTTGATGATGACAATGATGAAGAGGATGAGGCTAGTGATAATTGAAATGGTGATGATTATGGTGTTAGGATTTATAATATTCCCTTGTAAAAACTGTCTATTAGATTATATTTTCCTAACATAGGACTCATTTAGTTATTATTGGGTTCACTAGTACCATTGGTTCCACTTGGCCTAATGGGGCCACATGTAACATTCACTAGAGTGTGGGGAACACTAATAGAGGATAATTGGAACTAACCGCACTTGCATGCATCAGCTTAGGTTCCTCCAAGATCAATCCCTACAATTTAGTTGCCACTCAAAGTGTCGGCACCAAACTCATTCAGTTGTTAAAAGTTGGTAACTAGTTAAGCTTAGTTGTGCTTCAGTTACATTCAGTTAGATCTCCTCCATTTCAGTTAGCGCTAGTTATGCATGGTTTCCCATGGGAGGGCACTAGTTCTCACCTACCACTATAGTTAGACATGTTTGATTGATTATAACTAATTGAGAGATAGGATTAGACATCTACAATTAGCCAGTTGAACTCCGATAGTGATTTAGACACTTCTAGTTAGCCATGCAGTCAAATTGAGTTGATATATTTAAATTCATATCTCATGATTTGAATTGTCCTTTATGTATAACCATTGTATATTTTTGGGATGTAATGAAGTTTATACTGTAATTATGCTGAGCAATTATTGTCTGTTTCCTATGAGATTTGTTTTGATCAGTGTGTATTATTCATTCCTTTACATTGCATAATAATTCAATCTGATTGCACTCGTTTACTGAAGATATAATGGAACAATAATTATAATATGGTATCAGAGCCCTCTCAAGCAAGCTTCAAGTCTATCTACTCTCCATTGTACACCAGACGTAGCTGGTTTTCCACAGAAGTCCCGTAAATATCGACTTGCTTCCTCTAAATTTATTTAGAGTGGCGATGTGGGCGTTACAGACCCTGAGAAAGTGTACATGTTGAGAGGGAGGATTTATTCTAACATAGTGTGAATGTTTTTGGTTTTGCAGTGATTTTTCCACAAATAGTATGTAGCTTGATTGAATATATTGTCAAATCAACATGAGAATTATGGATACTCAACCTTCTACACCTTGGATCCTAACACCCTCCAATTATGTTGATTGGAGGGAAGATATGCAATTTTCCTTGTGCAACAAGGGATTCTTTAGGATAATAATAGGAAGGGAGTGTGAGCCCCATCATCTAGCTAAGAAAAACATGTTTTTGAACCACTTATATGAATCTTTTGGTTATATATGTACTCACATCTCTCGAGATCTCATCTTTCACCTGGAAGGTTTGAGGACTCCCAGAGAAGCTTGGGAGAAGCTTGAAGTCTTGTTTAGAAGGAAGGATGAGCTTCAAGGACACATTTTGGAAAATGAGTTGATTTCCCTACATCCTAGTAGTTTCGAGACCATACAACAATTATTTACCAAATTAAGGTCTCTTGCACTTCGATGCAGATGATGCAGAATAGAAAGAAAGGAGGAGCATCATGTGCTCTCCAGACTCAAGAAAATAGGTACTGAGTATTCTATATTTGTCTCAGTATTCCATTCCATAAGAGCTTCCAGTAAATTTCTACATGATTGGATGCACCAATTCTCAGAATTTTGAAGGAGAAAACTGTGCATCTACCATCTCGATGGAGCACACTCTTGGATCCAATATGAAAGCATTTGGTTCTGATATTATATTATTTGGATATTATAAGAAATTATTTGGTTCATTTTTTAAGTTTCAAGAGATTTCAGTAATGCTTGTAACTGCTCTCATGAATTTTAGTGTGAAAAATCAAGTACAACAACTCTCCTTCAAAAATGTTGTTGGGGATTGGACATCATTCCACACTCTTGGATATGATATGAACCTATTTGGATCTGATATGATATTATTTGGATCTAATTTGATATTTTCTGGTTCAAGTTTTAAGTTCCAAGATCCTTCAGTCATGCTTGTAGCTGGTGTGACAAATCAAGTACAACAAGTCTCCTTCAAACTTGTTGCCGGGGATTTGATGTTAGTTTCCTCTTATGAGTTTGATGATATTTTATTTTGTGAATAATTTGTTATTTATGAAGATATATAATATTATGGAGCTAAATCATTCACTCTCCATAGTTCAGGGCTTCTCTACATATCTATTTGATCACATGCTCATCTCCTCACAGAGTTAGTAAAGACAGAGACATTATGCATTCGCCTAGACACTTGCTCCTAATACCTGGGGCTGATTTTACCTCACATGGTTTGATGTTCAAGGCTGCAATATATCAGTTGATTGGGTTTTCCTCACATGTTTTGAATTCTCGGTAATTTCAAGGGTGTTAGTTGATTATTAACACAGGCTACTCAGAATAAGCATATAATACCAAATCCTTGTGGAATCATCATCAGATGATGATGGGATGGGAGGGTAGTGTGCACAAGGGACAAGGTTGTGAGATTGAAGTAAATGAGATGGTGATGAATACTATTGGTTGGTGAATAAGTGCATGCAATGAAAATGGTGGCGAGTATGGGGAATGATAACACCCCATGGGATGTACTATAGGTGATAATATTCCATGAAGTAGAACATGAAGTGATATATTCCAAGAGAGGGGCTAAATTGTCCTAGAAAATGTCGAACTTACCAAGTCTCTAGGGACACATGATGGGCATAAATTCAACAATGGTGGAATATAGGGTGGTGATATTTCCAACCTAGATGGGAATGAGGACACCTAGATACACATTTATAAATATTTTAATTAGTTAACAAAATTCACATTTTAAGGTGGTAATGCATTCACCCTAGGTGGAAAAGGATCATTTCTATACGGTTCCATAACCTGTATAAACAAAAAAATGAAGGAAAACATTATACACAACCTAGACGAACATTAAAACTAAAAGCATTTAGAATATGGACTAAAAATCTATGAAAAAAATTGCAACAAGGGATAATTTTTATTCATGGATGACTCACTCCACCATTACTAAGTGTTGAGTACACCAATGGATCAAGACACTATCGCAATATTAGTGGTAAATACTAACATTGTTGCATAAAATATAATAACATAGATCATTAATGGAGAAGAAAGAGATGGTCAACATGCTAAACCTCTCCTTGAAACTATCAAATATGTTGGTGTCCATTTCCCCATAACAAATCTACTCACATCTCAAACATTTATGAGGATGGAATGATTTTCCATGTTGGATTTCCTACCCAGACCCTACTGTAGGGGATATAGGCCCAACTCTCCCAACATCATCCAATGCTCACTACTCATGTGATAGGACCAAGAAACTATAATGCTACACTAGTTTATAAGCCATGAGATATAGGTATGTTTGTGTTTGGGTAATTATCACGAGCTATCAATGGATACTAGAAAGGGGGTTAGGTTGTCACCTAATGGGACATGGACATAACATTGGGTTGTGCCTAGAATTATCACTATATTGTCTATAGCAATGAACCACCCCCTGAAATTGACCAATGTAAAAGTAGTTGACATGGCACCCCATCACAATCCGTGGCATTTAATTTCCTAAGGAAATAAAGAGGAACATCCCTATAATTGCAAGGAGGTTTGTCAAATACCATAAAAAACCTATCTATCCGATGATCTTTGAATGGTTGGAAGGTGAACCAATCCATACAAATGTTTTTATTTTTCACCAATAGATTTAATCCATTCCTTGGGATGATAAAACATGTCATTAATTGTTTTTTGGAGATGTTCAGGTCTCTAATTTTCTCTTTACGTAGACCAGTCCTATAGTATTCAAGCATTCTAGCCCTAAAATTGGAGATATTCACCAGTTCTCCTTGGGAACCTGGAATGACGGATGTAATTTCCTCTAGCGAAGTATATAGTGATAATCATGTGGGATCTCTAGTATTTTGCAATCCATTACAAAGGGTTCTATGAGATCCCAAACTTGTTTCAATTTCCATGTCAATTTTTGGTGGTTCAAGATTGATGTCTCGATTATCTTTGGGGTTCAAGTTTCAATTATCTTTGGGATTCGTTGTAGTCAATACTGCTTCAATTTAATTAAAAAAATGAGGTTTAGATTTTTGTTTGTTTTTAAACAAAATACAAAAAAATAAACAAAAAACAATTAAAAACAAAAAATAGAAACAAAAAACTACCTGGAATCTAGTAAAGATGAGGTTGAAATCCACTCGGTGATTAGTTGGCTCCGGAAACACCCCAATTCATCATTGTTAGTATGTTTACTCACAAATAAACTGCACAAGAGAGTCTACGTAGAAAATGGATTAACTGATGCTTTTTCTTAAACATATGCAATGGAACTTGCATATGCTTTGAGACCACATGTGCATTCGTACCACATGTGTGTTTGCATGCCATGCACGCTCATGTCCGTGTGACAAGGAATCCGTAGTGGTTGTTCAGGAATGTCCAAAGTGGGGGAATCATGAGCACATGTGTTCTTAGTAGTGAATCCCCATTGCCACTTTTTGAGGCAACCAACATTCATGCATCTTCCTTTCTCATAATAATTTAATCAAATCTTTATTTATTTTTAGTACAAAGAGTGAGCACAGGATGTGTAAAATGTCTACATATAATTGTTTCTCATTTTGGAAGCATTATGGATTTAGCACCCTCAAATACCCCATAACACCTATATTATGGAATTTCCATAGTTAATATATGTGATTCTAATTATTTCTTACAAAATTACAACTAGACTCTCAATAAAACAATACCGAAAATATTGTTAAAAAAAGTTTAAAACTTAGAAGATTTAGACTACACCCTTTTTAAATGCCGCAAATCAACTCTATTTTAAACTTGACTATTGACCTTTAGTTAATTATTTTATTAGGAGTTGTAATTAGCATTTAATATAGAAAGCCTTTGAGTTAAATGTATGTTTGCAGTTCATGGTTTCCTGGTCCATGGTATTATCCCATAGTATTGCATGTCGAGAAGCCTACTTCAATACTTACACAACTCCATTTTAAGGTGCCCAAAGAGGCAAATGTTGAGCTTTGTGTGGTGGTTGACCTTTCCAACGATCACACAAAGGCCAATGTTGAGTTGTGTGTGGTGGTTGGCAATGGTAAATTGAAAATGCCCTCATATTAGTTAGTCATAGAATAGATCTATTGGTTTAGCTAGTTTTTTTATTGCATTTTGGTAATTTTTATTTCCGTTTACACATTCTTATTAAGTGAATGTTAATGGTATCTTATGCATGTTATTTAATATATTTCACATTCTTCTTAATTTAAAATTAGTTTATGGGTGTTATTTAATACATAGCAAGAAGAGAGTGATTTGTTATCAAGTTTTTTTTGTTTTTTGTTAGAACAATTGAAATTTTGAGAATTATTTATATATTTCAAAAAAAATTATACTTAATAATAATAAAATATTTAGAAAATAAAATTTTATATTATATTTTGTTTAAAGTTTTTAAATTAAAGCTTTTTTAAAAATTTGAAAAACATATGTAAAAGGCTTTTCTAGCATGGCATAGTGTTGTTTTTTTAATAGCCAACCAAGTTATAACCTATATTATTTATAAATTCGAAATGTTTTGTTCTTTTGATGGATAGATACCATCTTTTAGTTCTAAATTGGAAAAAAAAAGATTATCCAGATCTATCAATGGCTATGTAAAAACATTTCCATAAAAGAGTTTAAGTTGGGTTACGTGATTTGCACCAAGTAGGAAAATCAAGCACTCTCGTTTGGTAGCTTGTTTAAAATCTTTCAATAGGTCATGCAGAACCAGCCAACCTTCAATTGAAAGACCTGTTCAAGAAACTCATAAAATATGTATTATAACATACATTTAAATCTAAATATTTAATACTACTTATGGAACATGAATGTGTTTTGCCTATAGCATGAAGATAATACATCTTTTGCTCTTTAGTTATGCCCATCAGCGTGTGTGTACCAATCCATCAATTCAACAAAGCATCATTTGTGGAACAAGGAAAACTGTCGCAAGTATTGTTCATTTTAGGGCAACAGATGTATTCTCTCACGCATTTATCCATGGCAAAAAAACAATATTAATTTTCCATTGAGTACTATTAAAGCTTTAAATTTTAATGGTTGCACTACATGTTTTATGAGTCTTGAACGGGAATTTCATTTGAATGTTTGGTGGTTCTTAATGTACTAATAGAATATTTGAAACAACTTATTGAACTTGAGTGCCTAATTTCTCTATTTGATGTAAATCACTTATGCAATCCAGTTCTTTTGGGTATCAAATTATTTTATAAATGAACACATTACTTTGTAAATGGTGTTTACATAGTTATATATTTTAGAAATTGTTATTAATCAGCGAGCACAAAGCGTTTTCACAAGTGTGCACCTATTCTTGAATATGAAGAGAGTACGTCTGTTTCTTAGAAGATGGCTGTCCTTGCTATGCTCTTCCTCATCCCAGAAATGAGGGTTTTCTAAATTCTTAGCTTGATCCATAGACCCTCATTGTCAATGTCCAGACATCAAGAATCTAGAGGGTGTGTGGATGAAGCTAAAAATCCAAAAATGGGGTAATTTTGGGATTGAATAAGAAATTGAGTGGTTGATATTATAGGATTGCAGTAATTGCACCAGAAGCTAGGTGCTCTCCAACCCAGTATAGGGGAAATCTTGTTAGGTTAGTTAGGTTATGCTAATTACACGTAAAGAAGTGAGCAAAGTGAGATGCTCTCCAACCCAATAGTATGGGGAGATCTTAAAAATATTAAGAAATATATAAATATAAATTACAAATGGACTTAAATAAAATATAAAAAAAATTAAACTACCAGAGATCCATTTTAAATCCACGTCTATAAGTACTTCGGAGGGATCTAAATAGTTAAAAAATGTAAGTCTCAAAAAATTGGATCTGGATCCCTCTTGATGCTTGATAAATGGAGGTTTAAAATAAACATATACTAACTTGAAAATCAATCAAAAAATTGCAATAACTAAGACAAATTAAAGTCTTATCGTACAAATATCCAAATATCCCATAGAGCAAATTGGATCTGGATCCCTCTTGATGCTTGATAAATGGAGATTTAAAATAAACATATACTAACTTAAAAATCAATTAAAAAATTGCAATAACTAAGACAAATTAAAGTCTTATCGTATAAATATCCAAATATCCCATAGAGCAACCTGTTCAGGGAGACCCAACTATCACGAATGGAAGGAACCGCTACTCAAGTAATAGCAAACCTCCTCCTGCTAATAGCGAGCCATGTATCTACATAAAGATGCCCCCATTAACGTTTACGGGCCCAACTTGCCATATTCCTAAATTTCCTTTTGGTAATATTAAACATAAATAGAAATGGCAGTAACTGGAGAACAACCATCTAAGTTTCTATGATTTTTAGTTTATTATAGACAAACGAGACACTTGTAAAACATTGTATCTTATACCAGTTACTCAAATTTCCAAATGGAAAATAATTCATTTTTCAAAGGAAGATGGTTAAGTGGTTTTCTGAGTGGATTCTTTCCAGCTTGCTATTGTGAAATATAAGCAATACTAAACTGAACATTGAGCCAAAACAATTAACATAATTGTTCAAGTTTGTGCTTAAAGGTAATGATTAAAGTATTATTCCTTAACTTTGATTTGGTAGTGAGTGAGGATGTAATTAGTTTTGGGTACATGGTTTTGGTGATCACCCGTTTTTTGCTAGTTATATTTGCATGTAAAGAACTTTATAAATAAGATTGTAATCCTTTGGTTTGGAATGTGAACTTAGCTAATTCACTTGGTCAAAATAACCGTTTTTTGCTTATGAATGAAAATTTTCTTTGGCAACCTATAATTTTCTAAAATAAATTCTTAAATGGTTGCTTGCAATATTTACTTCTCTGATTATTTTCATGATTTTGCTTGTTTATAAACCTAGCAATGGTATTAAAGCCACCTGAATAGCCTTAATAGTGGTATTAAGGCCACCTGAATAGCTTGGTTTTGTATTGAGATGCGACCCTAGACTAGTGTGAAAAAAATAGAAGCTGGTTAGATCTATTGCTTGGAACTTGGATCTATAAGGAGAGATTTGCAATCAACTGATTAAAGTGTAGATATGATGGATTTGTAAATCCAATGGAAATAATGGAACTGATTAATCTAAGGACAAGAAAAGCGGAGCTTGTGTGAAGAGATTGAGAACCCACATGAACTGTTTGAAGGCAATCGCTGGCTGGGTCATTGTTTATTGCTGCGTTGAGAGAATTAAAGCCACAGATCTGTTGAGAGAATTAAAGCCACAGATCTATTGAAGGAGCTATCATCTTGTTGTAGATTTGTTGAGGAATGGATGCCGAGGTATTGCTGTTAAGATTTCTGCATATTCAGCCGTCAATTGGTTTGGGATCTGAGCTGTGAAGGATCCCCACGAAAGAGGTCCCGGGGAAACAGCAAATGATGGAAGAATATTAGCACGTTGTAGCTGATCGCTGTGAGATCAGAAATTGATTGGTTTGTTGTGTCTGAACACAGACCCACCTAGGTACCGAGTTTGGCCATTTTTGTTTGCAAAGGTGTGAATTCCGTGCATGGAGGTTGCGCACTTTAGAAAGGAAATATCCAAGTTTCTCTGGTGAATGAGGGTACCCAGTGAAATTTTTCTCATGAATGAGTGTATCAAAGGTCATATCCAAGTTTTTTAGTTTTTTTTTGCCACATATCTTAGAATTTGTTTTCCAACATTTCAGTGAGAGTGCTTGGGAGCCTTCATAAATATGAAATAAGATTGGCAACATCCATCAAATCAGGTCTAGTTTTGGTCAAGTACATTAAACTGCTTACCAATCTTCTATAGAGTGTAGAATTTGTTATTGGTCCTTCATCATTCTTTGTTAACTTGGTGCCTATAGCAATGGGGGATTTTGAAAGTTTACAATTATCGATTCTGAATGTCTATAAAATATTGGTTTACAAATAAAAATACCTTGATCAGTTAGAGTAACTTCCAGACCAAGGAAGTATTTCATCAACCCTAGATCAGCCATTTCAAATTCCCTTTTCATGACTGTCCTCAATTCTTCAAGCATTAAATTACCAGTGTAAATCATGTCATCAACCTAAAGACATGCAATCAACATGTTACCTTTCTCTATTTTTACATACAGACAAGGCCTTTTTCACCTTAAACACTTTGCCTTCATGACATTTGACAGTATAGCCAAGTGGTTGGTCTACGTTAACTTCTTCTTCAAGAATACCATTGAGAATACAGATTTCATGTCCATTTGATAAACACGCCACTAGTTTTGTGCTGCAATGATAAGAACAACGATGATGGTATCCATCCTTTCTAGGGAGAAAAGGTTTCATCATAATCTACACCATATTTTGAAAAGGTTTCAAGTTCTCCTTTTCCATTCAGTTTGGTCTTATAGACCAATTTGACTCTAATATTGGTTTTGTCTACATGGATATCAACAAGATCCCAAGTCTGGTTTTTCTCAATAGAATAAGTCTATTCATTCATTTCTTTAATTGATTTTGCATCCTTTACTGCTTCATCAAAAGATGTTTGCTAGCAGGAAAACAGAGCATACTGAAGTTGCTCATCAATAATAGGAGCGTGCTCATATAACTCCCTTAGATTTTGTTTTTTTGGTTCTGAGATGGACTGTCTTCTGGTGTTTCTTCTTGTTTTTGTACTACCAATATTGGAAGTATGATATCTATATTTGAAAGATCTAAACTTTCTTGTTGTTGTATGTCTGAAGGATCACTCCAACATTTAGATTCAAGGAATTTCACATCACTTCTCACCACAATATTTTTGGTGAAAGAATTATATAGCTTGTAATCCTTGTGTTGTTCACTGTAACCAGTGAAAATACACTTCTCACTCTTCTTATCCATCTTTCTTCTAAGTTCACCATGTACATGAGCAAATGCACCAGAACCAAAAACTCTTAGATGTGCAACAATAATCTTAGTGCCACTCCATGCCTCTTCAGGAATCTTGTCACAGACACTCATCGTGCAAGATATGTTGAGAGAGTAGACTGAGCATGCAACGGCTTTATTCCAATACTCATATGATAGATTTTTATGTGAAAGAATGCTATGAGCCATGTTCATGATGGTCTGGTTCTTCCATTTAGAAACTCCATTATGTTTTGGAGTGTATATGGTGGTGAACTGTCTCTGGATGTCATCCTTCTTGCATAAATATGTAAATTGATGTGAATCATATTCACCTCCACCATGTGACCTGAGCACCTTAATGAGCTTTCGATACTTCTTCTCAGTCATGAACTTGAAATATTTAAACCTAGAGAAGTTCTCATATTTGTTCTTGAGGAAATAAATCCATACTTACGTGGTAAAATAATCAATAAATTTAATAAAACAAAAACTCTCTTATGGATTGGCTTTCCATGGGTCCAAAGAGCTATGTATGAACTATCTCAAGATGTTTTTTGGCTCGAGATGTGGAAGAGAGGAAGTTGTCCCTTTCATGTTTCCTAATGATATAATCCTCATGGGATATGGATTGTTCATGTATAAATGGTAACCTATTGACCATGGACTGTTTGTGCAGGAGATTGATACTCTTGACGAGAAGATGACCAAATCTATAGTGCCATAACGAGGATTCATCTAGACTATAAATAGTATGGGATACACACTGTGGAAGGTTAGCGCTCCTGAGACTAAGAGGAAATATGTTGTTCTTGGTCATCTCAACTTTGGCTATGAGTCTATTACCAAGGGGTTTATCATAAATAGCACAACATGAATCATAAAATCAAATATCATACTAGTTCTAAATTAACTGACCTATATTGATTAGATTGACATTCAGACGTGGTACATCGAAAACCTCATGAATAAAATTCTTTTAATTTTTCTTTGTAAATACATGAACAATATGTTTTCCTTTTGATGGAACCAGAAAGTCATCTCCTATATTAATATTCATGACAATAGAGGAATCCAAATTGGAGAATAGTGACGTGTAACCTGTCATGTGATTGTTGCAACTTCTATCTAGTAGCCATAGGTCTAATTTGCAGTCTTATTCACTTGCTTGATAGGAGAGGAACATAACCTCATACGAGCCTTCTTCTTCTTTAGAGACACCGGCTCTACCACTACTCTGGTTTTCTTTCTTATTTATGCATTTTCATTCATAGTGGCCATACTTCTTGCAGTAGTTACATTGAATATTGGACTTATTGGTCCATCTCTTGCCTCCTTCCCTCTCTAATATTGAGAGTTGTGAGAGTGATATGAATGTTCATGAATGGTTTTGTCCTCTATATGAGAAGACCCTCATCCTCTTCTTCCTCTATCTCGTCCTCCTTTGCCTTGACCTCTATTGAGGGAAGCTTAGTTGCTGAAAGCATCAATTAATGACTCTTCTTCTTGATTGAATCAAGCTTCATGAGATAGAAGGGATCCAATCAACTCTTCTAGGGTGAACTGAGATAAATCTTTTGCTTCTTCTATGGAAATCACTACCATAGCAAATTTATTGGTGAGACACCTTATAATCTTTTTAACAACTACCTTCTATTCGAGAGGTTCACCACAAGTTTGGAATTGGGTTACAATGCTTGAAACCCTAGTCATAAACTAATATATATCTTCTATTTCCTTCATTTTCAAAATTTCAAACTAAAGTCGAAGGGTTTGCAATCTTACCATTTTTACTCAGTTTGTTACCTTGTAGGAGGATGCGAGCAGATTCCAAGTTTGATGTGCGCTAGTATCTATGGAGATCCGCAGGGACTCCTCAATGCAACTTTGGATCAACCATTTGGTTGTGAGATCTCGGTCTCGACGAGCTGTGGACGAGCTTCTAAGTCATTCTTGATCTAGGAATTATTTGTTGTGGCCAGAGCATTTGTATTATGTTCTTTGAACTCAGTTTCAACCATATCCCAACATTTGTTGAGTTGGAGAGACATCTTCATCTTGATTGAGAAAAACACATAGTTTGTACCGGTGAGGATGGGTTCAGATATCTGCTTCAGGTTTCTTATGTTGGTAGTATCCATGTTCGTATGACTAATGTAATACCCTAGGTTTTGACCCCATGGTATTACGATTCTATATGATGTATATATTGTGATGAATCATGTCGAGGAGCTTAAGGCCAAGCCCCGTCCATTGATTGATGTTTTGTGTATAGGTGATCAAGGTTAATACCTATGGTTATGGTGCTAAGTAAGGAACAGTCACATTTTGATATATCATGTAAATATACAATTAATAAAATACCACAACTAGCTATGGTACTGCAACGTTAAAGCGATTGGGGAATAGTTCCACAAGGGATAGGGTGGGGAGTTATTCAAACCCTATGAGCCAATAGGGTGAGACTAGATGTCAATGGGGAAACCCATGAACCCTCAGCTACCTTTTGTCCTCTATCCTCAACCATTAATTTCTTCTAGAAGTCCGATGGGGAATTTAATTCCTTGGGCAGAGCAAGGCATGACAGTCTGATTGCTTGACTGAGCAATCCTACAAGTCTGCAGTCTAGGAGAAGTTGCATTCTTGCTTCTCCAACAAGAAAGCATGTGATGCATGTCAGTCTATCCTCTCTCCCAGACGCAAGATGGTTTTTTTGTTCCTGAGCGTTGTGGTTGTGCACCCCCCGTTAATCATTTTTGTTTTCATTCAACCATTCAGTTCATCTTCATGCTGATCATTGAGCCTACTTATAGAGTTGTGGTATTTTCTACGTTGGTCATGTTGTCATTCAATCCTGTTTGGAAAACCCATGGTGTTGTTAAGTAAATGGGTAGTGGAGATCACTCGATTTTATGAGAGTGTAGTCCTTCATGGTCTCCCCAGTGTTGTTGTGCAATGGTTCATTGTTCAAAATAGTTTCTTTCACTCTCCTAAGCCATTGAAGGTGTTTCTGCAGTGGTTTTCTCTATTCTAGAGTGAGTGAAGCCTGTGTTGTTGTGTTTCCTTAGTGATTGTTGTGATGTGCATCCTTTTTTTGGTTTGAATACCAAGGAGTGGAAGAGGCCCAGAATTGGCTGATAAACCTAGTGAAGTGAGGAACCTCACACATAGATCAAGAGGGGATGGAAAATCCTTTCTGCACACCCTGAAGAGCACTGGAATGGAAGGTATGGCATGAGGGAATTGTGTAGTAGTGAAGGGAATACTTTCTTGTGTTGAGTGGTGCAGGTATTGTGGAGGCAAATCTAGATCTTATGTAGGTGTCCATAGTTATGTGGTTGATCTCACTAGATTATAAATTATACCTTTTCATTTCCTTAGCAGTATGATAAACCCAACTGTAGGTTGTTTTGACGGTAGTTTTATGTGTGTGAGTCATTTCCTTAGTAGCCTGTGAAATACAATTGTATATTGGCTTGGTTGGACAAACTGTGAAACCTAGATGTGTGTTGGCTTGAATGTGTGTGTTGTGATATGGTTGTGTGTGAGTCTGTTGTTCCCTAGTTCATTGTGGAAATCATGCCCAACTTGGGGGTGGCAGTGGTGTTGAGATATTAATGAACACACTGGCATATGGTTGGGTGGAACGTTGCAACCACATAGCTAGTTGTGGGACAGCTTAATCATCAAGATAAGTATCTATGTTTTTCTTGTTTATGCATTGTATTTGCTTACGAATGAACATACTAGTTATGAGTTATTACGATCATGTTGAATTCATATTGATGATTGAGTAGAAGTTTTCTTCTATTATGTTTCCTGCATTTTACTTCTGTACATCCCTTATGTTTTTGCAATGCATTTTCCTAAGTTTCATGGAGGCTAGAAATGCCTTGTATGTTTTATGCATTTGCCTAAGTTTCACGGTGGCAAAAAATGCCTTGTATGTTTTATTCATTTTTCCTAAGTTCATGGAGGATGGGAGCCTGTTACAGAGTCAGAAAGAATCTGAATTAGTATTTCTGCCACTTGGAATCCTCCTGAGAGAGGCGAAAGGTGGAAACCGGAAAAGAGAAAGTTGAACAAGGCAGAAAGGGTGTTTTCTGATTTCTGAAGTCCGATGTCGAAAAGCAGAAGTCGTAAGTGCACAAAAGTTCTAAGGAAAAAATTTAGCTTTCTGATCTCTGAAGTCCGAAGTCGGAAAGCAGAAGCTAGAAGTGCAAGGAAGGTTAAGGAAGAAAGTGTGTTTTCCGGTTTCCGAGGTCATAGGTCAAAAATCAGAAGTTGGAAGTGCAGGAAAAGGGTTAAGGTCAAAATTTGAGTTTCTGACTTCTGAGTTCGGGGCGGAAAGTGGAAGTGCAGAAGGAGGAAGAGCCGTTAAGTATTTTCGTTGCACATTATGTTTCCAATTTTTGAGTTTCGAGGTCGGAAATACAGAAGGTGGAAGTGTGGGAGGTGGATGAGCCATTAAGTATTTTTGTCGCACCATATGTTTCTAATTACTGAGTTTTGAGGCAAGTGAGCGGAAAGCAGAAGTGGAGAGGGCGAAAGGCTAACAATTCAGTTCATCGAGATTTTGAGTTTTTGATTCCTGATGTAAGAGGGAAAAAAGCGAAAGCATGGAAAGGATAGGTCCAATGCAGAAATGATCATTCTGGTTGCAAAATGGATATGTCAAGGGAGGAAGAGCCATTTCAGTAGTTTCTAAGACTGAGGATGAAGGTTGAAGTATGTGGTAACGCCCATGCCCTGTGTTTTGAAGGGGAACAATGCTTCTTGAAGAAAAAATTTTAATATATCTGCTGTATGGGGTATGGGTACATTACAACTAACTAAATATCTCCCTCTTTTTAAAAAAAATGTTGAAGAAAGGAAACACAACTTGTATACTGGCACAGGGCATTGGAGGGGTGTGGCAATGAAATTTGGTGTAACTGTCCTTGGATTGCCACACTTTGGATAAATTAATTGTGCGCTGATACCGCACTTTGTCTCAACAAAACGTGCATTGGAACCACACTTTGTCTGAATAAAGGGTACATTGGTGGTCTAAGAGATTTAAAAAAAAACACACTCAATTCCTCAATGTGTTCCAACTTCAATCATGAGCTCTGTGTGTGTGTGCATTCCACTATGTGAAAATGCTTGCCGAAGACAAAAATGAATAAACGAGGCCATACTCTCTCATACAATGTTAAAAATTAGCAAAATAATGAGGAAATGGTGGAAGACAAATGGGCATATTGATTCTCTTCTCATTATTAGGCTGAAGTAATTATAGGATTACATCACAATAATACCATGTTCCAATACTATGGGCCATAAAATACCATGGGTTACTAATCAAGATAAGGTGACCAAATTGACTACTCAACTAAGTGACTAATTAATGTTCCATTTAACAAATGAGGGAATGAACTAATTTACCATACCAGAAAAATAAAAATCTAATCATTGTTAAATAGAGAAAAATACACATGAATCTCTCTCTATCTAAATAGATAGAAAATGCGTTATAGAACAATGAAGCTTTGATGGATGGAAACTATGAGAATAAAGATTGCCTCTTAACATTATACACTTTTCTTTTCATTTTAACCATTATGTAATATTATACACTTTTACGTTTTAATCATAATCAACATTGGGCTATATTATTAATGTACACAACTCTTAAACAAGTGGATTTTCATATTATAAACCCTTTTATATCATAATATAAAAAACTAATAAATGATGAATATGTTTCTTTTAAATTTCTTTCCTGTTCAATGAAATTCATTATTGATTGATATAGGAAATTAAACCAAAGAGGTTCTAAGATCTTATAACTGCTCAAAAAAACTTATATTTTTTTAATTTCAAAGAAATATCAAATATATGTTTTTCCTTAGAAATATAGATACAAAATACAATTGACATGTTCATAATGTGCATGAATTGGTATAAGAGTAGAAATATTTGAATACTAAACTATTTGAATATTGAATTATTTCCACATATAATCATCAATAATAATCATAAAGTTTCAACTTAAGCTTTCTAATCAAAATATCTTTATGACTAAATTTTTCATCATTAAAAACTAAAATTCAATACTAATTAAAATGTTTACACTAAAACACATAGCATCCCATCTATAAATCATTTCCTAATGTGCATGAAATGCTATAAGAGTAGAAATATTTCAACACTAAACTATTTTAATATTGAACTATTTCCACATACAATCATTGATAATCATAAAGTTTAAACTTAAGTTTTTTAATCAAAGTATCCTCATGACTAAATTTTTCATTATTAAAAACTAAAATTCAATACTAATTAAAATGTTTAGACTAAAACACATAGGATCCCATCTATAAATCATTTAATACCACACAAAATGACGCTTTATAAGTTAGAGAAAATATAGTATAATATCCAAATTTTAAATAGGCATGCGGTTACCATGTTCCTATTTATATGGATGGAATGCCATAAATTAGAAATGTTTTAGTATTGAATTACAAACAAACAAAAACATGGTGCGGTTGTAATGCCTCCCACCTTATCGATTACAAATTTCCAAGGTAAGCTAGATATCAAGTGATGACCTGAAATGCCAAGAAAAGAAAATAGGCTCCACAATCTTGGATGTCTAGGTAAGGTTATTGTGTCATCATGCCAATATTCAAATGTTTCTAACATTAAATCATAACACTTGTGTTTAATCTCTTCACTCAGTCGTGACACTGAACCATAACAATTGTGTTTATAACCACGAATAATAGTGAGATGATATGCTAGGAGTTGCTCCAAAATAGACAAAGATAGCATCAAATGATAGTATTACATCGGTAATTACTCGATATATAATGAAAAGAAAACAAAAAAAAACACGACTCATTTCAACCATGGATTTTATCTACATTTTGTAGATATTCAAGTAAATTTATAAATTTTATCTACAAGCAAATGAAGATACCTATAATGGTATAGTCTTAATGATAGGTTGAAGGAACTCATGTTCTTAAGGAGCTTCAATAACATGACAACCACCATTTGAACATACCAAGGATGTATCTCCCTTCGATCACGTCATTATCAAGTTCCCTCTACGTCCATGGAGTTGTTGAATTAATAATTGTTTTGTAACCTCCCTTCCCATCCATCCAACCTGTAGAGGGAACATGAATGGAATACAAGGTTCAAGTTTCACCCCTATGGTCATATTATCAAATTCATTAACATTTAAATGTGTGCATATATGCATAATAACATACACATCGAAATTAAACTCTAACAATGCACATAAGATGCATATACTAGCATGTTCATTATAGGCATACAAGTAAAATCATGCATACAAATAAACTCATTTTTATGCTATCCATAGGAGTTTAAATGTAATAATTCAAACTAGATCATCTCATCCAACCTCACATAAACAAATAGTTACTCTTAATACATAAATTTAAAATAATTAGAGTGAGAAGCGAACATTTATATTTTAATTAAATTTTCCCGACAAACTCATTATGGAAGAGTAACATTCCACCCAACTGTAGGTTTATGTCTATCTTATATTATTTAGCATGGAGATCACCCTAGAGCTGGGCTATGTATCCACTAAGGAGTAACTAATTGGGATCAGTCACATCCATATGGAGAATCACTCATGCTAAAAGAACACACAAGTGGTTTTGTCAAGCATGCACGAAGATAGGGAAGGAGAATGTTAATCCGGTGAGCCCAGCTAAAGAGCTACATGCATCTCAACTTATCTCATTCATTCTTAGTACCGATAATACCTACCACACCCAACACAAGGAAGGTCCCTTATATGCTACGAAATCCCTCAAGCGCCCCTTCCCTCTAGTTCTCCTCATGGTGGGCATAGAAAGGTCCAAGATTCTAAATCTTTAGATATTATTTCCTTCATTGGGTTTATAAAGCAATTATGACCTATGATTTCTCTCCCAATCCAATCCACTCTTGGATTCTTCCATATTCTAGCTACGCGACTCTCAATCATAGAATTCAACTTCAAGACCTCCAAATATGAATCTTCATATGGATTTTTAGGCCTTTGACAACCTCAAATTCACCCTAGGTTTTCTGTCTATGGAACCCTCACTGGATTTTGTTCCTCACATCTAATTTTGTGCATTTTTATCCTATATAACCTAGATTCTTTCCTAGTTGCAATTTCTCCAAATTTTCACTATTGGGAATGCATAATAGGATAAAAAATGAATTCTCTTTGTTCAACAATGGAAAGGGGATGATGGAAAACAAATTCCCATGAGGGAAATTGACTTCTCTGTCAAGTAAATTGAGCCCATACTCAACCATTCGTATTTCTAAGTTTCCTCATTCTCCATTAATCCATGAGCTAATTTATCATCTATGTCCTTAGAACAAAATTAAATATCAGCAAGGGAAGTGTGGAAATTAATCCCAAGCTTAGATAAATTGAACTCACAAAATTTCTTGTAAAACATGCATAGATTCACTCAAATTGGAGACTGTATATGGTCCATAACACAAACTTATATTGAATAATTTTACATCTTCCAACCTCATGAAGTCATAGGCTATCCAAATATATAATTACATCAGATATTAAAATGCATAAGGAGACCATTTGATCCAACACAAAAATAGGCTTATTAAAAAGTCAAAATCCCCCCTATGTGCATAAAACACTTTCCTAATATGTCAAGAATATCATGAATGGAATGAATGAAGTGTATCAGCTGATAACTAATGCAAATTGCATATACTCATTATTTTAAAAGATAAAAATACGGAGCATGAGTTATGCAAAAAAATAAGGCAGTTTTCTTATGACTAGCTTTACCTTTTGCCTCAAAAGATGTTAAAAAGAACTCTATTTATGGATAAGGAGGGAATTCACACTTACTAAACTAGGAAACCTTATGGGTTTTTAGAATCCTATCTAGAATCTTTCAAAGGTTCTCATGGACGTAGTTTATGAAATTTTTGACCAAGTCGTGCAAGTGGATGTCACCTAGCTAGTGTAGGACCTAGGAAATTAACAAAAATGATTAAATATTATATCCTAATTATGGGAATGTGTTTTGATTATTCTAATACCCCCTCTAAATCCTGAATTATATTAAATATAAAAAATATATCAAATATATAGGTCCTAGCAACAAGGATTCAAGCCACCCTTTACATAGTGGTTTCCCATACAAAACAAGGAAAGAGGCAAAATCACAAAGGGGAAAATCCTCCCTTAAACATGGACATGAATTTTTTTTTTGTGAAATCTTGTGTTCAATCACTCTTCACCATATGATCAAATATCACCATCAGTTATTTGAGAGTGTTGAATCTCTTCTCAGAAAACTCCTTGGTGAAGATGTTTGGAACTTGCTCAGCAGATGCGCAATAGTGCAGAGCAATGACCTCATCATGCACAAGCCCTCTGATGTAGTGCATGTGGATCTCAATGTGTTTGGTTTGCTCCCTCTGTACATGATCAATTGATATTCGAATAGTACTTTTTTTTCACTATAGATGATTGTATAAGCCTAAGGTGTGAGCCCAAACTCTCCAAGTATACCTTGCAACCACAAAAATTGAGTAGTTGCATTTACAACTCCTTTATATTCTGCCTATGTATCTGAAAGTGTGATGGAACTTTTATTATTAATTGACCAACTGATTGGACCATATGCAAGAATAAACACATATCCATAAGTTGATTTTCTATCAGTGTTGTCACCTACCCAATAAGAATCAGTAAAACCAACTAGCTCTACGTCATATTTTGCAACATAGTGAATCCCATGTGTATTTGTTCCTTGTACAAAGTCTAATATTCTTTTTTCTTCCCTCCAATGGATGTAATGAGGATTATCCATGTTTCTAGATTCCACACTCACTGCATAATATATATCAGGTCGAATATGAGTCAATTAAAGAAGACAACCAACCTGTTTCCTATACAATGTGTTGTTTACCAATGGAGTTGAATTCACTCCGTCAATAATAAATCCTGAGAGGAAAGGAGTCTTTATTTGCTTGCAAAACTTCATGTTAAACTTATTTAGAAGTTCTAAATCATACTTGGACTAATGTAATTTGATTCCAAGATCCGATTAAGAAATCTCAAGCCCGAAATATATCCCTGCTCCCCTGGGATATATGTCAATGATTTTCTAACTTGCCTTAAAGTCGTAGATATCTAAGGGACATCTAGATTCAATATAATAAAGCTATGTAAAATAAGACCCCCCCATAACTTAATCATCTCATAAATGGATGTAGTAATTGCACTATACATTCTCCCTCACTTTGAACGAACTAGGTTGTGAAATATATCTTGAAAAATTCCCAAACTGCATATTTACCTTGTAATTTTCCTTTCTTATGAGCCTCATACACATCCTTGCAAAACCTGAACACATCCTTCCTTCCTACATATTTGAACAACGTTTCCCTTAGAGACCTCGTTCTAATAAACAGTGTATTAAGCGTTGTCCTGTCCCACCAAAGAGATCGCATTGTTAATCTATGTGTAGCATTTGTATCTCTTGCAACAATTTTGAGTTTAGCTTGAGTCAAATGGTCCAACCTTCTCCCTTTCCCTGTATCTCTCCCATGCCTTTTGTTTTTTCTCCTTGAATCGTGATATAAACACATATGAAAGTCATCACAATTAGGTATCAACTTACAAAAATTGCATGTCAATAAATCAAAAGGGATTCCTGTTTCAAAAACCCTCTTGCAATGAACATGTCTATATGTACCGTTAATACGACATTCAGTACCATAATAACATAGTGTTCTACGGGTATGTTTCTCTATGGCCCTGTTGTAGCTACAACAATTTCCCAATTTTTCTAAAAATGTTGGACCCTCCTTTTAATCATATCTTGCCTGGATTTTTTTTGGATTGCTGAAATTTGTTGTTCTTTTGTTACATTTGGATCTTTTGACGTTGAATTGAGGTACATTGTTTATCATTTTGGTGGTTGAATGACTATCTTTTGTCTGCTGATGTTGTTGACTTGAACTTGAAGTTTTGGTTTGTTAATAATTTAGCTGTCGAAATATTATTGAACAGTGCATTGGGGCTGTAGTCCTCTATGTATCCGCCATTGCGAAAGCTAACTTATGAATGTCCCGACGGATAGTCATGTTTTTCACCGATGGTTTTTTTATCTCCTTTGTTTATTTTTTCAAAATTTGTTTATTATTCGCGTTTTCTGTTTTGTCACTATTGGATCTTTAGTCCTATGCATTGCCATCGTTTCGAATGGCAAATTGCAACCACCCCGAAGAAAGCCCATGTATTTGCCGATTCTGCGGGTTTTTGTTTTAAAGGATTTGCTTTCTTTTGCTATCGGGATTGTGTTTGACATTTGATCAGAGGACTAGTCCTTTGCTTATCTGATTTGCGGTCCTCCGAGCTTTCTATTCACCGATGTTTTGTTCTTATTTTTCGTCGATATTTTCTACTGCCATAGAACCCTTTGTCCATGTGACTTCCACCGTTATGGCTCCTCATTGAACTAGTCGTCCGATGTTGTAGTGGTTCCGAGGGTCTGATGCTTGACTACGGCGACACTTAGTGTTTTTTCTCACCGACATTGTGGAGACCAGAGTTTGTCCGTCACCCGCCATTACGGATCCTCATTGAACTGATCCTCCGATGCTTAGTGTTTTTTGCTTCCGACTATTGGTAGGGTTTTTATGTCGTTTGTTGTGTTGTCACTCTAATTTATGGGATGGCAGAGTTTTCCCATGGGTGCTGGTCAACTCAAGATTTCTGAGATGAAGGGCACAGTTTGGGGGTTTGGTGTTTTGAGGAATGCTGGTTACTTTGTCATTCTTCATGCTTTCATCGGAGGATGTCAAATTGGTCTAGATGCGGCCTGGATTGAGATAAAAGTCTATTTTTCGGACTTGTGTTTTTAGTTCGGACAGTGGATTTAGAGTATTTTCAGGCCCATCTTGCAGGATTCTCTTTGCCTTATCTTTTCATACTTTAGATTTGTTTATAGTCCATTTCATAGAATGCATGTATTGATACAATTTGTGTTACTTTGTCAAATGCTAAGAGATGTAAGGATTGGTTATTCATGACAAGGTTATTTCTGTTGTAGAGAAGACATGTCTAGAAGACAAAAGAGAGAGAAAATGCAGAAGCAGAGATGAGGATAGAGAAGAAGAAAGTCAAGTTTAAGTTCAACAGGATCTAGCAAGGGACCAACGGATTACTGAGCATAATAAATAGAAGCAGAGGCCCAGGCTTGGAAAAGTTCATCAGTTACCAAGCTAGTCCCTTTTCATAAAAGTGCTCTTAAATCATAAATCTGAAATGTGGCATTTGTATGAATCATGAGCACTCACAAAAGGACAAAATTGTGAGATTAAACGACTGGTGGAGCCCAAAGGTTACCGAGGGGTATCCCAAGAGTTTTTCTTGTAGTATAAGTATAGAGGAATTAGACAGAATAAGGGACTTTTTCCTTTGAGACTTATGAGAACCTGTTGTAAGAAGAACTATTTCCTTTTGCAATAAGAATTACAACTTTCCTGTTGGAGAAAGCTTGGTGGAACTTTTCAAATGCTGTGCCATGGATGTGTTGAATGTGAACCATTTCATTTTTAGGTTTGTGTCCATTAACTGTGATATTGTTCTAACTCTTTGAACCTATGTTCTTGTATGAATGCTCTCTAGTTTATTCTATGAAATTTCCACTATGAGTAATGAATGTTGTTCATAAAGAATTAGCTATCTGGTTGTTCATCTATCTATAAATGTTCATGTATTTTGAAATAAGTAACAGCTATCTGTGATTTTTCTTAATGCGTGCACAAAACAAATTACTCATTGATGAATGATAATCTTTCTGCCTAGGGATAGGTTAGATAGTTAGTTTTAATGTCCTTCTATGTCTGATTTATATGCGAGAGAGTTAAGACAAGAGGTAAGAACCTGTGCATCACATTGTGACGCTCCTCATATTGTCTATCAATCTGCATTCTTAGATAGGCACTTGCATCTCATACTTAAACATAAAAACTAAAACATACACAGTGGACCTGGCTGCAACAGGTAAAACGTTTTATTGTTGGTTACTTTGACCTATGGTAGTTGGACCGTAAACCGGATGGATTCCCCATACCAAACAGTAATGGGCTAGTTGGGAACGTTTACTGGGGAGAATCCCTTGCTGTTGTTTCTTGTGATTTTCCAGGCCTCAACAGTTTTTGGCACTAGAAGGAGGGCCTCTAGTGCATGGCTGGCCGAGGAAACTTATTTCCTCGAAATTACTCAACTGATAACAATTCGAAGAGAAGTTTGTTTCCCAATCCAATTCCTGAAGAGAAGGGTAAAGTGCATCTATATTCTGTCGATAACGAAGTATTTAATGATCTAATAATACATACTAGGGCATATGTGAAGAAATATGGAGGATTACCAATTATTATTGTCTTACCTTGAAGAGAATATAAGAAGAAAGACCACCCTATATTGGAAGACACGGTATTGGTTGGAGATTTTGAAGAACTAGTAGAAACATCCTTACAGGAAGTTTTTCAACCTCTGAATCAATTGGGCCTAGATACACCTTACGGTTCACCGGTTCATATCCCTGTTCATTCACCACCTCATTCTCCACCCAGACTCATGACAGGCGTAAACACAAATCAGCCACCCAACCCACCAAATCCACCACCTACTTAGAAGGCTAGCTCACCTCTAAACCTAGCACCTCCTCTGAATGACTTACCTCAATCTTTTGAGAAAACGTTGCCCAATTTTGACCCAAGTGAAAATATTTTGGTAGATGACCATTTGCAAAGCTTTTACTTGGCCATAGAAGGACTAAGGCTGGAAGAACATGAAGATGTAGTCTGCATATTATTTCCACATACCCTTAAAGGAGCAGCAGCCTTGTGGTATTTTGCTCTGCCTGTAAACTCAATCCTAGACTGGGACACATTTGAAAGGATATTCAGAAATAAATATGCAGCCTAGAAAACTCATGCATCCCTAATGAAAGGATTACGTGCTTTGAAGAAAGAAAGAAAAGAGAAAGTGCATAGTTTCACCCAAAGGTTTGCTTCTTATCTTAATAAAAATTTTGCAACTGATAAACCATTTGATAAGGTTCTGATCAAATACTATACTTCAGCATTAGGGCCTGACTTGGCCATATTTTCCAATATGCAAGTCAAACCTACGTTGTCAGAAACATATGAATAAGCGGAGAGAGTAGAAGCTGAAAAAGAGAGCATAGAAGATTATCTTGAGCAGTCGGGAGAAAAAAAATTTGGTAATAAATCCTTATTACTGTCTAAGCCTAAGGAGGAGCAGTCACATGAATTTGAAGGAATGTTGAAGATGATGAAAAAACTATCTAACAGAATAATAGATTTGGAAAAGGAAAAAGAAGCTCATAAATATTATAATCCTTACTATAAAAGGAGAGAAGAAAACACTCAATCTAAACCTCCTCCACACAATCCTACATCAATGAACTTAACAGAGGTGGGTATGGATAACTTTTGCACCATTCATCAACAGCCCCATTCTGAAAAAAATTGTCCTCAATGGATAAACTCAATGACATTAGTAATGAATCAACTATTGGACTCTAAGCTAACAGAAGTTGATGATGATGAAGAGAATGGAAATAAATCCAGAGGAAAACAAGAGGATGATGCTCTAGTTTTATGGGATTGTGTCTCACTTTTTGATATAGAAGATGAAGGTACTCTGAAACAGGAAGAAATATCATAAACAAATGTGATGACAAGAAGTCAAGGTTTGTTAAATAAAAACAAATCAGTAATCCCAAAAATTAAGAGACTTCAAAAGAACATAAAGAACATTCAGAATAGCACCACAACTAATAAAATACCTGAATTCATCATTACAAGTCAGGATCCAAAGCAAATAAACATGCCTGTTAAGCTCATTGAGGAGAAGACTGATGATGTGAAAAATAATCTCAAAGAACATAAGATGGAATATGACATTGTGGAAGATATTAAAAGGGCTAAGGCAAATATCTCATTGTTTGAAATGTGTAATATGCGTCAGCAGAAAGAAAGATTGTTAAAAGCACTTGAAACACCTGAAAAGCTTCCCACCGACAATCAACCCCAAGAAGAAGAAATTGGTGAAGCAAGTATGGGAGGCAAGCCTAAATGCAAAACCCCACCATTTCTCCTGACCTTTGAAATTTTCAACCATAATGTGCACAACTGTTTGGTAGACTTGGGGGCATCAGTCAATGTTATGCCACTTTCAGTTTGCAAAAAGATAAATGGACAGCCTAAACCATCTACTTGGTAGGTTATTCAGTTAGACAGAACAAATGTGAAGGTGTTTGGGGAAATGGAGTATGTTCTAATTCGATTATCTTCAAATGAAAAGGTATGTTAGTTCATCGATATTGTAGTAGCAGACATACCTGAGGCTTATGGACTTGTTTTGATTTGGGATTGGTCAGCAAAGCTAAATGGATATTTTCCCTCTGATTGGTCACATTTGTGGTTGCCTTATAAGGGAAGCCCCAATCAAATTAAAGTATTAAGAGAGCCCCACATGAAGCACAATGTTACTCAGTTGGAGAGTAAGAATGAACCAGTGAATTCTATATTGGGGGATTACTTCATTGAACTAGAATCGGGAAACTACCAAGCGGAAGAAGCCAACGGTACACCAGACACACAACACGATCTCCTTCGGTTTTCACGTGATGATGAATTTGACTGTAAAATAGTAGACTTAGTTTCAGATGTAGCTGTTGTTTCAAGTACAATAGAAGTAGATAGTTTTTGGACACTTTTTTTTATGGATCTAAAACTTTGGAAGGATCAGGAGTTGGCTGTGTCTTGATTGATCCAAAGAAAAATAAACACTTTCTTTCATGTAGATTAGAGTTTGAATGTACCAATAACACATCCAAATATGAATCTTTAGTTTAGGGACTAAGAAAAGCAATTGAATTAAAAGTAGAAAATCTGAAAGTGTATGGGGATTCTGAAATAATTGTAAAGGAAATTCAAAAACAGATACATTGCATCTCACCTCATTTAAACGCTTATCAGAATGAAGTGTGGGATTTGCTGACAAATTTTTATGCATTTAATATTGTATCCATTCCTAGAATTAGGAATGCAGCGGATGTCTTGTTATCTACCTCAGCTGCAAGGCTTGTACCTACAAATAACAAGTTTTCTATTGAATTAATTTTTAGGCCTTCGGTTCCGAACATGATTACTAATCTACGAGTTTTTGATGATGATCAACAAATCTTGGAATGTTTGATGAATGATGAAACTTTAAAAGGGGCAATTATTAATGATGAAGAACACCAATATGAGTTAAAATTCGACAACTTCATTCCCAAAGGGGTCAGAACTTTAGAGCGTATGTTTGATTTAGACAACAAATTCAAAAGACCAGCAAATGTCAAGACTCATAGCTCGTCTTTGCAATTCGAGCTGATAAATCTGGGAACTAAAGTTAAACCCAAATATGTAAATTTGGGAAAGTGTTGCTCTCCAGGTGAAAGAAATAAGTTCATTAGTTTGTTCAAACAATACAAAGATGTATTTGCTTGGACATATGAAGAGATTAAAACATATCACACCAAGATTATACAACACATCATTCCAACTAGATCTAGAGTCAAGCCTTATCAGCAACCTTTGAGGACGATGCATCCAAAACTGGAGCCTTTAATTCAGAATGAAGTAAAAAATTTATTGGATGCCAAAATTATATTCAAAGTCAGACACTCATAATGGGTTTCAAATTTGGTACCAGTAAGGAATAAATCTGGAGAAATTACGCTATGTGTGGATTTCAGAAACCTAAATCATGCTTCAGACAAAGACAACTATCCAGTCCCACCCATGGAACATATATTGCATATGGTTTTGGGTTCTGAGTTATTTTCATTATTATATCGATTCTATGGCTACAATCAAGGGTTAGTAGCTGAAGAAGACAGACTTAAAACTACTTTCAGAACAAAATGGGGAACTTTTTCTTACCGAAGGATGCCATTTGGAATCATCAACACTGGAGCTACTTTCCAGAGGGCTATGGATATATCTTTTTGTGGTCTAATTGGTCATGGTGTTGTAGTATATCATGACAATGTCATGATATTTTAAAAGAAGAGAGAAGAACATGCATTCCATCTAAAACAAATTTTCGAGCATTGTTGAAAATACGGCATCTCATTGAATCAAGGAAATGTGTGTTTGTTTCTATAGAAGGAAAGCTACTGGGTCACATGGTGTCTAAAAAGGGGATCTCCATAGACCCAGAAAGGATCAAAGCCATCGAACAGATCCCCTTACCCCATAATAAAAAAGGTATGCAATCATTCATGGGGACAATAAATTTCGTGCCAGATTTTGCTCAAATTGTTAAACCTTTGCAGCAAATGGTGAAACAAAGTGTACAATTCAAATGGAATAATGTAGAGAAGAATGCATTCAGTAAAATAAAGACATCTATTGCTCATGCACTCTCTCTCAAAAGTCCAAATTTTGAGAAGGATTTTATTTTGTACACTTTCGCATCTGACAATTCATTAGCAGCGGTGCTTACTCAAAAGGAAGATGGGGGAGATGAGTACCCCATATCATTTATGAGCACTGTTCTATAGGGGGCCAAATTGAATTACCTAGCTGTGGATAAACAAGCTTATGTAGTCTTCAAAGCGGTAAAACAATTTAGGCCGTACATACTTAAGAATCGGACGAAGGTAATAGTTTCACACCCAGCTGTAAGGTCTCTTTTTGGAAAAAAGGAGTTAGGAGAAAGAAGAGGCAACTGGGTAACATATTTTCAAGAATATGACCTCATATTCAAACCAGCGTCCATAGTTAAAGGGCAAGGACTGCGCAAATTAATGGTTGAAGGTAAAAACAATGAAGAAAACGATTGGGAAAATGAAGCTGAATTACATATGATGGATGTATGTCCTCTTTTCACAGCTCTAGATTCCTGGTACCGAGACCTTGTTCGTTACCTTCAGGAAGGATTGTTGCTAGAACATTGGAATTCCAAATAGGTTAAAGCATTGCGCCTTAAATCAGGTGCGTATCAGATCATTGATGGAATTTTATTCAAGAAGAATTATGATGGAGTCCTTCTCATATGCTTAGAGAAAGAAGACACAAAAAATGTCATAATAGAGTTACATGATGGGCCTACTAGAGGTCATTTTTCCGAAGACACAACAGCTCATAAGATTCTTAGAGCCGGGTACTATTGGCCCATGGTGTTCAAGGATGCACATGCCCATGTTAGAAAGTGTGATATCTTCCAAAGGTGTGGGGGAAGACAAGCCAAATCAGCAGGACCATTGAAGCCTGTGATGATAACGAAAACATTTGAGCAGTGGGGGATTGATATCATTGGAGAAATAAAACCAAATTCTTCCTTGCAGCACAAATATATTTTAAAGGCAACTGACTACTTCACTAGATGGGTCGAGGCCATTCCGTTACGTAAATTCAATGAAGATGTGGTCATGGATTTCTTGCAAGATCATATTATGACCAGGTTTGAGGTTCCAATTTCCCTGGTTTTCGATAATGCTACTTATTTTTCTTCTATTAGATTAACTACATCATGAAAGAGGAATTAAGTTGCATTATTCTGTGAACTATTACACATAAGGAAATGGTTTGGCAGAATCTACCAACAAGAATTTGATTAGGATCTTAAAAAAGACTATGATAGAAAACCAGAGAAGTTCGCATTTAGCATTACCGAACACTCTTTGGGATGATAGGGTCACACCCAAAAATTCCTTAGGTGTGTCACTGTATACCCTTGTTTATGGAAAAGAGGCTATACTTCCTCCTAACATTATACCACCATCTTCCATAATAGATCAAGAGTCTAGAGGCACAGATAACGAAATCCTTCAAATTAGAATCTATAATCTTTTGAAGGCAGAAGAGTCTAGGTCCAAGGCCAAAGAATGTTTTAAGCAACAACAGGAAGTAGTGAAAAGGTGGTTTGATAAGCACAAAGCTGGAAAAAAGGAATTTGAAGTGAGAGACCTGGTTCTTAAGTGGGATCACCCGCATGATGAAAAGGGAAAACACACGAAGTTTCAAGATTTATGGGTAGGACCTTTTCAGATTGTAGCAAAAGTTGGCCCCTCAACCTACAAATTGCAAGATTTACATGGATGGGAAGAGAACTTACCAGTTAATGGTTTAGTTCTCAAACCTTATTTTTTCTAATTTTTGTTTTTTACATAAATAAACTGATTTTTTTGTATGTTTGATTTATTTTATTTCTGCTTGTTTTTAGTTTATATTTTGATTGATTTCAATAAAAGAGGCAAAATTTTGGTTGCATGGAGGGCATCAGAATTCTGGATTAACTAAAGTCTTTGAGTGTAAGACTATGTACTATTGTTTTATCTCAAAAAATTTCTTCGAGTTTATCATTTTTCCTGAATGGCTATGAACACATTGAATTCCTACTTAATCCTTGTAAAATAACTCAGGATCAAAAGGTATAGAATACTATTTCAAGGCTCCATCCATCTCACATTTAAAAATGTCCTAGGGGGTGACAGCAAAAGACCCATGGAAAGGAAGCAGGGTAAACAGTATATTATATATAAATGATCCCATGCCAAGAATTGAAATCCAAAAGGCAAATAAGAGTACAAAAACTCCTATGAAAGTAATATGTATCAAAACAAAGTACTGAATCATATAAGTACAAAATTGCCAAAGTTCTTCTCTGTCCGTGAGCTGAAAATCAAATACATCTCTCACACAAAAGGACACTATGGATAAAGGAGCCTGAATAAAATTCAGAAAGAAAGGCATGCAGGAGGACTCATAAAAGGACAAAAAATTCCAAAAGCACAAAAAGTGCAAAATGGCTTGGGAGTGAGGAACAAATGAATATTTCTGTTTACCATATGCTACAATCATGTGGTGTCCAAGTTAGAAGCTACCCGAAGACAGAGGTAAAAAATGAAACTCATATTCCTGGCCTCAAAAGAGTTATTTGGACTTCGAAATCTTGGTTTCCATTTTCTTAAATTGGGCTATCATCAATGGTTAAAAGTACATACAGTTGCCATTTGGGAAATCCAGACATCTAGAAGAATTCAACATGTTGGTTTTATTGTCAAACAACCTGTTACTTAAAGAAGAAATTGTCCAGAGATCTGGGTTCACCAGGTAGTCGCCAATTGTTGCAGCTGCAACAATTCCCAATTTTTCTAAAAATTTTGCACCCTCCTTTTAATTGTATCTTGCCTGGATTTGTTTTGGATTTCTGAACTTTGTTGTTCTTTTGCTACATTTGGATCTTTTGAGGTTGAATTAAGGTACAATGTTTATCATTTGGGAGGTTGAATGACTATCTTTTGTCTACTAATGATGTTGACTTGAACTTGAAGTTTTGGTTTGTTAATAATTTAGCTGTCAGAAGTTTATTGAACAGTGCATCAGGGCCGTAGTCCTCTACGCAGCCACCGTTGCGGAAGCTAACTTATGAATGTCCCAATGGACAGCCATGTTTTCTGCCGACATTTTTTTTATCTCCTTCGTTTATTTTTTCAAAAAATTTTGATTATCGGCATTTTCTGTTTTATCACTATCGGAGCTTTAGTCCTGTGCATTGTCACTGTTTCAGATGGTAGATTGCAAGCACCCCGAAGAAATCCCATGTATTTGTCGATTCCGCGGGTTTTTGTTTTAAATGATTTTCTTTCTTTCGCTATCGTGATTGTGTTTGACATTTGATCGGAGGACTAGTCCTTTGCTTCTCCAATTTGCGGTCCTCTAAGTTTTCCGCTCACCGATGTTTTGTTCTGATTTTTTGTCGATATTTTATATTGCCACAAAACCCTTAGTCCATGTGACTTCCACCATAATGGCTACTCATGAAACTAGCCATCCGATGTTGTAGTGGTTCCGAGGTCCGATGCTTGACTACGGAGACACTTATTGTTTTTTATCGCCGACATTGCAGAGACCAGAGTTTGTCTGTCACCCACCGTTGCGGCTCCTCATTGAACTGATCCTCCGATGCTTAGTGTTTTTTTCTTCTGACTATCTATAGGGTTTTCCTGCCGTTTTTTTGCTGTCACTCTATTTTATGGGATGGCGGAGTTTTCCCATGGGCACTAGTCGAGTCAAGGTTTCTGAGATGAAGAGTGAAGCTTGGGGGTTTGGTTTTTTGAGGAATGGTGGTTACTTTGTCATTCTTCATGCTTTCATCGAAGGATGTCAAATTGGTCCAAATGTGGCCTGGATAGAGATAAAATTCTATTTTTTGGACTTGTGGTTTTAGTTCGGACAATGGATTTAGAGGATTTTTAGGCCCAACTTGCAGGATTCTCTTTGCCTTATCTTTTCATACTTTAGATTTGTTTATAGTTCATTTCACAGAATGCATGTATTGATACAATTTGTGTTACATTGTCAAATGCTAAGTGATGTAAGGACTGGTTATTCATGACAGGGTTATTGCTACTGTAGAGAAGACATGTCTAGAAGACAAAAGAGAAAGAAAATGTAGAATCAGAGATGAGGATAGAGAAGAAGACAGTCAGGTTTAAGTTCAACAGTATCTAGCAAGGGACCAACAGATTACTAAGCATAATAAATAGAAGCAGAGGCCCAGGATTGGAAAACTTCGTCAGTTACCAAGCTGGTCCCTTTTCATAAAAGTGCTCTTAAATCATAAATCTGAAATGTAACATTTGTATGAATCATGAGCACTCACAAAAGGA
The DNA here is from genome assembly GCA_001517045.1 of Pseudotsuga menziesii. Lineage (NCBI taxonomy): Eukaryota > Viridiplantae > Streptophyta > Pinopsida > Pinales > Pinaceae > Pseudotsuga > Pseudotsuga menziesii. The sequence goes on along the minus strand of LPNX010151073.1, from coordinate 648,011 downwards.
CAAAATTGTGAGATTAAACAGTTGGGGGAGCCCAAAGGTTACCGAGGGGTAGCCCAAGAGTTTTGCTTGTAGTATAAGTATAGGAGAATTAGATAGAATAAGGGACTTTTTCCTTTGAGACTTGTAAGAACCTGTTGTAAGAAGAACTATTTCCTTTTGCAATAAGAATTACAACTTTCCTATTGGATAAATCTTGGTGGAACTTTTCAAATGTTGTGCCATGGATGTGTTGAATGTGAACTATTTTGTTTTTAGCTTTGTGTCCATTAACTTTGAGATCATTCTAACTCTCTGAACCTATGTTCTTGTATGAATTCTCTCTAGTTTATTCTATGAAATTTCCACTATGATTAATGAATGTTGTTCATAAACAATTAGCTATCTCGTTGTTCATCTATATGTAAATGTTCATGTATTTTGAAATAAGTAACAACTATCTGTGATTTTTCTTAATGCATGCGCAAAATACATTACTCATTGATGAATGATAATATTGCTCCCTAGGGATAGGTTAGATAGTTAGTTTTAATGTCTTGCTGTGTGTGATTTAGATGCGAGAGAGTTAAGATGAGAGGTAAGAACTTGCACATCACATTGTGATGCTCCTCATATTCTCTATCAATTTGCATTCTTAGATAGGCACTTGCATCTCATACTTAAACATAAAAACTAAAACATACACGGTGGACCAAGCCACAACCAGTAAAACCTTTTATTTTTTGTTAATTTGACCTACAGTAGCCAGACTATAAACCAGACGGATTCCCCATACCAAACAATAACGGGCTAGGTGGGAACGTTTATTGGGGAGAATCCCTTGCTATTGTTCCCTGCGATTTTCCAGGCCTCAACAGGCCCACAATTTTACAGCATGTCAGTCATCCATTAGAAGCTATGTGTCCAATCTCTCCCCTCTTCTATCAAGATAGGGATCGCAATACCCCCAACATAGTAATATCGGGGGAGGAAATTGTACTAGAATAAGATGAAAAAACACATTGGAAAATGATATACTAACTACTACTAACAATTAATAACAAATAAAGTAATGCGCAAATTCAAATTCAAATTAAATTATAATTTGGGTAAATAACAGACATGAACTAGAAGCCAGTGAACTTGTAGAAACCCCATGTAATGGTGATGGTAGTGATGGAATCAAAAACTTAGTCAAACTTTGATGGGACTTATCAATTAAAGGCTTCTTTGGTCTCCCAACTATTCCACTCCTCAACACAATTGTATCATGTGAAGACTCATATGTGCTGGTAGTGTGTTTCTTTAATTTCATGCCATACATTTAGAGAACTGACAATATTACCACTTGATGGCACCAAAGAGAACCATCTATTGCATCGTGTATATTCCACTCTTACTTTTTTCTTGTCCTCATAGTTTGCAAGTGTTGCTTCAACCACCTTGAACAAATTAGGCTCTTATGTTTGGTTGAAATCATGTAGAAGTTTGATTTCTTGATCAATCTCAAGTTGATCGCTAGCCATTGTTTTCTGCTTTTCTCTATTACAGGAAGGAATTTCATTATTTCCCAACACTAAAATGTGGTGTTGATGGGACCCTGTTTTCATATGAATTTTTTTGAAGTTACGAACTGTTCACGCTGCCAATGATAATTCCCACGTTCCATAATCAAGACCAAAAATTTCGCATTGGATGTTTATATTAGGTTTTCCATTTCCTGAGTATACCTTGAGTGTTAGCTTCACCTTGAAAAAATATTCTATTAAACTATTCACTTTATGTCCCCAAGTTGCCAATACATTAGGATCAACCGCTACAACTTGTTCCACTAATTCATACAAATGATCAAATATTGCTTTTTTATGCATATTTTCCTCCACATTCGCTTCAATGTTTTCATAGATTGGTATTCCTTCCATTACCTATGATTGCAATGTTTCGACAACCAACATGCCTACTTTCCTCTTAATGCCTACATTTTTGTTGCAAATTTCTTTTTCTTCTCTTGCTTTGTATTTAAAGGAACTCCAATTGGGACAATAAAATCAAAAATATAATCAACTATTTCATCATCCACAATTTCACCATGGATATTAGCATATGTACAACCTTTTCGACAATGGACTATGCCAAGGGCTCAATTCTCTTCACCAATAAAAATTGTGAAGTACACAACATTACTTTGATCCATCTGCATTTCCATCCACATGTACCTTTTAGTTGGTTAAAAACATATTAATAAATGAATAAAATTATAACATTATTTTTCAAAGATTTGGATATAATATGGCTACAAAATGAGGTGAGTGCATCCATAAACCAGCATAGATCCATCTTAAACTTGGATCTAGAAAGCACCAAGAGGGATCCAATTTCTTTAGGTGTAAGTTATTTTTATCTTAAATTTTTAAATGTTCATAAAAAATTACACCTCAAACATTTTGATCCTTTTAATGTTTGGTAAATCCATATTTAATATGGATCTTTTAATTACTTTTCATTTAATTTTATTATTGGGTTTTCATTATTTGATAAATTAGGTGACATGTTTTTCTCTATATTCTTGCTTTAGGGGACATAATATATGAATCCACAAAATTATTTTTTTATTTTTTTATTTATGTCGATTAACATTTTACATTTTGCACGTTACTATGTGATCCTGAGATTTATTAAGTATAGAAAATGTTGAATTACAAATTTGAAAAATGGAGTTATTTCAATCCTTAACAAAGGTGGTTAAAATGAACTGAAACAACTGCCACTTAAAAATGAAGGATGAGATACCAGAGACTAATCACATCCTTTACTTGTTTGAAAAGGCTAGTGTCAATCATGTTTAGGGAATTTAAACAAACTCTTGTATTGCCTAGTCAACAGGAGAATCCAAAACCAGCCAAATTAAATCATTATAGGAACATTCAATGGAGAATGATGAGAACCTCGTGGTGAAAGTAATGAAAATATGTGCTTAGCTTGGGAAGTTACTATTCATCTTCCAAATATTGGATATCTCTTTGTTAAATGTGTTTCATATCAAGCAAAGTCGTTGGCTGGTTAGTTAGAGACATGAAGGTCATCACACTGGATAATTAAAAGGAGCTGCATTGAGTGACAGTGGGCCATCCACTCACTTTAGCGTGAATCCAAGCGTGGCTATAAAATTTTAAAGTGAGCACAACCATAGTTACTCACCCACCTCCAAAAATAGTAGCTACTCTTCCCAAATGGTACAACTATGTCATAACCAGCATAGATCCATCTTAACTTCAGATCTATGAGGCACTGAGAGGGATTCAAAAACTAAAATGCAAATCTCTCTTTGGTTAAAATATTTGAAGTTGCAAAGGATATACATTGGTGTGATTACACACACACACACACAAACCTCATATGCCTTCTAATAAAATTTTCTTAAATTCCTCTTCTTTCAATATGTGATACGTCAGAACCTCTTATTAATGAACTTCATTAATTTGGAATATTATTTCAGAAAGAGGTAGCAATTCCTAATGGATATAATGCATCGTCTCAAGATTGGAAATCACCAGAAGCATTGAACCTTCAAAGAGAAAATGTAGAGGACATAATTAAATGGTCTAAAAATAAAGAAACAGGTGAGTATACAACCAACAAACTGGGATACTCATCAAGGGTGGAAAAATTGCATTCAAAAGAAATAGTTTGGTGATGTAAAATTGTTAGGAATTTGGAAAGTCCTCCCAAATCAAGGATTTTTCTTTGGCTTGCATGGGACAATGGAAAAAAAGGGAATTTGAATGGTCTTGGGCCCCTGGCAGGTGTATCTCATGTAAATGTAGTGAGTAAACAATGGATTGTGTATTGGTCTATTGTCCTTTATCTAATGTTGTCATGGAATAAATTATTACAACTATTTATGGAACAAGAAAATGGGATCAGTCAAATTTGGTTGATTGTTTTTTTCTAATGGATATCTGATAAATATGAAAAAGCTTTTAAGGTTTTTCCTTGCTTTGTGGCTTTTGAAAAATAGTATTATTTTTCAAGTAACGGAACTAAATACAGCCAAGTTAGCCCATAAAATCTAGGCCTCCATTACAGGCAGTTGAAATCCTTTAAAAGAAAAATCTCAGAGAATTCTAGAGAAACCAAATCTAGCATTAATCATGAAAAAGCTTGGGGTTTCTACAATAAATCTTGTCAGGGACATCCAGGAATATGCAAGGAAAAGGTCCATTTTTCACATTGATTCTTCTCATTATTTTCTTTTGAAGTATGATGTAGAACAAAGGACAAATAGTAGAGTTGGGTTTTTTGGCCTTTGAATTTTGATGAAGGTAGCAAAGGAAAAAGTATGTAAAGGTCTATAGATATTCCAAGCTTCTGATGGACTGAGCACATAGTAGATGCAGATTTGAGAATATTATATTATAGCTCCACTAATGAATTTGGTGTTGGATATTAAACAATATTTTGATGAGAATTCCTTTGTCAATAATAAATATATAAAGAGAATTCAATACAAGAGTTGATTAGCTCCAAATAGGTTGTGCCAATGCAGGAGGGGTCCCTAACTATTCAAGAATTCTGAGAGGGGGCTCAGATTTCTAGTATGGATTTGTCTCTTTATTAGTTATTTCTAGTGTAGAATTCTGATAGTGGAATCTTAGCAGCTTCTTGATTTTTGGTTTTTGTAATATAAGTGGATATGAAAGGATCTTTTTATGAAAAGAAATGTTGTTTCAAAGGACCTTAGGAGAATGTGCATAATGAGTCACACCAAGGAATTATCTCCACATTTACATCATAATTAATTAATTTAGTAAAAAGATACCGTAAATCTGAGGTACAGTGTTGAAAAAGGTATGCTAGAGGAAACTACGCTCATATTTTTCCATAAATCACTTCTTCATCAAACTGTAATGTGTATGATTTGGCACAGTGACAGCGAAGATGAGGAGGATGAACAAGTTAACGAGGATGATGATCATGATGGGGAGGAGGAGGAGGAAAATGATATTTGTGATGGTGATGGTAATGGTGACAATCATTGTGTTGATGATGACAATGACGATGATGCCAATGATGAAGAGGATGAGGCTAGTGATAATTGAAATGGCGATGGTTATGGTGTTAGGATTTATAATCTTCCCTTGTCCAAACTGTCTATTAGATTATATTTTCCTAACTTAAGAGTCATTTAATTTTTATTGGCTCCACTAGTACCATTGGTTCCAAATGGCCTAATGGGGCCACATGTAATAGTCACTAGAGTGTGGGAAACACTAATAGAGGCTATCTGCAACTGACTGCACTTGCATGCATCAGTTTAGGTGGCTCCAATATCAATCCCTACAATCTAGTTGCCACTCAGAGTTTCAGCACCAAACTCCTTTAGTTGTTGGAAGTTGGTAACTAGTTAAGCTTAGTTATCCTTCAGTTACATTCAGTTAGATCTCCTCCATTTTAGTTAGCGCCAGTTATGCATGGTTTCCTGTGGGAAGGAACTAGTTCTCAGGTACAACTTTAGTTATCCATGTTTGATTGATTGTAACTGATTGTGATACTAGATTAGACATATGGAGTTAGCCAGTTGAACTCCGATAGTGATTTAGACACTTCTAGTTAGCCATGCAATCAAATTGAGTTGGTAGATTCAAATTAATCTCTCATGATTTGAATTCTCCTTTATGTATTACCATTCTATACTACTAGGATGTAATGAATTTTATACTATAATTATATTGAGCAATTCTTGTCTGTTTCCTATGAGATTTCTTTTGATCAATGTGTATTATTCATTCCTTTACATTGCATAATAATTCAGTCTGATTGTACTCGTTGCCTGAAGATATAATGGAACAATAATTCTAATATATTATCAGATCCATCTCAGGAAAGTTTCAAGTCTATCTACTCTCCATTGTACACTGGAATTACCTGGGTTTTCATAGAAGTACCACAAAGATTGACTTGCTTCCTCTGAATTTATTTAGAGTGGCGGTGCGAGTGTTACAAACCCTAAGAAAGTGTACATGTTGAGACAGAGGCTTTATTCTAACATAGTGCGAATCATTTTTTTCAGTGATTTTTCCACAAATAGTACATAGCTTAATTGAATATATTGTCTGATCAACATGAGAATTTTGTATACTCAACCTTCTACACCTCGAATCCTAACACCCTTCAATTATGTTGATTGGAGAGAATATATGAAAGTTTGGTTGCGCAACAAGGGATTCTTTAGGATGATAATAAGAAGGGAGTCTAAGCCCCATCATCTAGCTGAGAAAAACATGTTTCTGAATCACTTATATGAATCTTTTGGTTATATATGTACTCACATCTCCAGAGATCTCATCTTTCACCTGGAAGGTTTGAGGACTCCCAAAGAAGCTTGGGAGAATATTGAAGTCTTGTTTGGAAAGAAATATGAGCTTCAGGGACACATTCTGGAAAACTAGTTGATAGCCTTACATCCCAGCAGTTTTGAGGTCAGACAACAATTCTTTACCAAATTCAAGTCTCTTGTACTTCAATGCAGACGATGCAGAATAGAAAGAAAGGAGGAGCATCATGAGCTCTCCATACTCAACAAACTAGGTACTGAGTATTCTGTATTTGTCTCAATCTTCCATTCCATAAAAGCCTTCATTCCCAATTGGAATATTCCCTCACTTGATTCCTTTTCCAAGTCCTTAATACAGGAGCAAGAGAATTTGGTCGATATGGGAGTCATCCAAACTTCCAAAGATCAATCTCTCTTAGTGACATACTCTACCAAAGTGAAAGATAAAGGGAGACATAAGGGGAAGGATCCTAAAGCATTTGATTTGAAGCCTAAAGTGAATTAGAATAATTTCGAAGGAGCTTCAGGCTCCAAGAAGAAGAAAAGGTTTGAAAAGAAAAAGTGTCCCTATTGTATGAGGGGTTTTCATCCAGAAGATTTGTGCATGAAGAAGACCCTCGACCAGTTGAAAAATATCCTTGTACAGAAAAATATTGCCTTTCCACGAGGTATTGAGATGTCTGATGATGGAGAGCAGACTAAAGAACATGAGATATGCCATGCCTTGAAGGCATGCCTCACTCCATCAAATTCTTGCATGATAGATTATGGAGCATCCAACCACATGGTTTCGTCCAACGAATCCTTCATCACTTCAAATCTATCAAGAGGACCTAGCAATCATATGGGAGATGACTCTCAAATCCCAGTTGTTGAGAAAGGTTTAGATAAAATCCATCATGAAGAGTTCAATAATAGACTCTATGTACCCTCTCCCACAACAGAGAAATGTTGAAGATGAAGAAGAAGCAAAATATTCCACAGTCAAATCGAATTGAAGAAAGTCTCCTCAAGTGACTCCTTATCCTGATGCTCTGGAGGTTAACGAGATCTATGATATCTCATATTATCACTTGGATGATGCAAAAGAAGACATTCGAATCTCTGTTTTTGAAGAAAAAGTATCCTTCCAATCTATGCAAAAAATTTCCATTGATTCTTCTATTTTAAATTAGGTGCATAGTTTACCGGTGATTGTTTTAGAAAATGAAGAGGAATTTGATTTCTCTATCTCTAATGATGTTTTTGGTGTGAATATAAGTAATACCCTGGATATTTTGGAAATAATATCAAATTGTATGAGTGATCCATTCACTCCCATTGATATAGATCTTCCAGTAAATTCCTACATGATTGGATGCACCAATTCTCAGAATTTTGAAGAAGAAAATTGTGCATCTACCAATTCGATGGAGCACACTGTTGGATGCTATATGAAACTATTTGGTTCTGATATTATATTATTTGGATATTATATGAAATTATTTGGTTCATTTTTTAAGTTTCAAGATATTTTAGTAATCCTTGTAACTACTCTCATCAATTTTAGTGTGAAAAATCAAGTACAACAAGTCTCCTTCAAAAATGTTGTTCGGGATTTGACATCATTCCACACTCTCAAATATGATATGAACCTCTTTGGATCTGATATGATATTATTTGAATCTGATTTGATATTGTCTGGTTCAAGTTTTAAGCTCCAAGATCCTTCAGTCATGCTTGTAGCTGGTGTGACGAATCAGGTACCACAAGTCTCCTTCAAACTTATTGCTGGGGATTTGATGTTAGTTTCCTCTTATGAGTTTGATGATATTTTATTTTGTGAATAATAGGTTATTTATGAATCTATATAAGATTATGGAGCTAAATCATTCACTCTCCACAGTTCAGGGCTTCTCTACATATCTTTTTGATCACATGCTCATCTCCTCATAGAACTAGTAAAGACAGAGACTTTCTGCATTCACCTAGACACTCGCTCCTAACACCTGGGGATGATTTTACCTCACATGGTTTGATGTTCAAGGCTGCAATATATCAGTTGCTTGGATTTTCCTCAAATCTTTTGAATTCTCAATAACTTCAAGGGTGTTAGTGTATTATTAACACACGCTGCTCAGAATAAGCATATAATACCAAATCCTTCTAGAATCATCATCGAATGATGATGGGATCGGAGGGTAGTGTGCACAAGGGACAAAGTTGTGAGATTGAAGTAAATTAGATGGTGAAGAATACTTTTGGTTGGTGAATAAGTGCATGCAATGAAAATGGTGGTGGGGATGGGGAATGATAACACCCCATGGGATGTAGTATAGGTGATAGTATTCCAAGAAGTAGAACATGAAGTGATATATCCCAAGAGAGGGGCTAAGCTGGCCTAGAAAATGTCGAACTTACCAAGTCTCTAGGGACACATGATGGGCATAAATTCAGCAATGGTGGAATATAGGGTGGTGATATTTCCAACCTAGATGGGAATGAGGATGCATACATACACATTTATAAATATTTTAATTAGTTAACAAAAATAACATTTAACAAAATTCACATTTTAAGGTGGTGATGCATTCACCCTTGGTGGAAAAGGCTCATTTCTATATGGTTCCACAACCTGTATAAACAAAAAATGAAGCAAAACATTATACACAACCTAGAAGAACATTAAAACTAAAGAATTTAGAATATGGACTAAAAATCTATGAAAGAAATTGCAAGAAGGGATAATTTTCATTCATGGAAGACTCACTCCACCATTACTAAGTGTTGAGTACACCAATGGAGCAAAACACTATCGCAATATTAGCGATAGATACTAACATTGTTGTGTCACATAGTGCCTCAAGTGTTCTATCTAGACGTATCAACTATAAACTCAATATAATTAGATATATAAAGATAAAATATAATAACATAGATCATTAATGGAGAAGAAAGATATGGTCAACATACTAAACCTCTCCTTAAAACTATCAAGTATGTTGGTGTCGATTTCCCCATAAGAAATATGCTCACATCTCAAACATTTATGAGGATAGAAGTATTTTCCATGTTGGATTTCCTACCTAGACCCTACTATAGGGGATGCAGGCCCAACTCTCCCAACATCATCCAATGCTCACTCCTCATATCATAGGGCTAGGAAACTATAATGCTACACTTGTTTATAAGACATGAGATATAGGTATGTTCTCATTTTGGTAATTATCACGAGCTATCAATGGATACTAGACAAGGGGGTAGGTTGTAACCTAATGGGACATGGACATAACATTGGGTTGTGCCTAAAATTATAGCTATATTGTCTATAGCAATGACCCACCCCCTGAAATTGAACAATGTAAAAGTAGTTGACATGGCACCCCAACACAATCCATGACATATAATTTCCTAAGGAAATAAAGAGGAACATCCCTATAATTGCAAGGAGGTTTGTCAAATACCATAAAAGACCTATCTATTCGATGATCTTTGAATGGTTGGAAGGTGCACCAATCCATACAAATGTGTTTATTTTTCACCGATAGATTTAATCCATTCCTTGGGAAGATAAAACATGTCATGAATTGTTTTTTGGAGATGAACAGGTCTCTAATTTTCTTTTTACGTAGACCAGTCCTATAGTATTCAAGCATTCTATCCCTAAAATTGGAGATATTCGCTAGTTCTCCTTGGGAACCTGAAGTGGAGGATGTAATTTCCTTTAGCGAAGTAGCTAGTGATAATCATGTGGGATCTCTAATATTTTTCAATTCATTGCAAAGGGTTCTAAGAGATCCAAAACTTGTTTCAATTTCCATGTCAATTTTTGGTGGTTCAAGATTGATGTCTCGGTTATCTTTGGGGTTCAAGTTTCAATTATCTTTGGGATTCATTGTAGTCAATACCGCTACAATTTAATTAAAAAAACAAGGTTTATATTTTTGTTTTTTTTTAAAACAAAATACAAAAAATTAAAAACGATTAAAAACAAAAAATAGAAACAAAAAACCACCCGGAATCTAGTAAAGAAGAGGTTGAAATCCACTCGGTGACTAGTTGGCTCCGGAAGCACTACAATTCATCATTGTTAGTATGTTTACTCACAACTAAAGTGCACAACAAAGTCTACGAAGAAAATAGATTAACTGATGCTTTTTCTTAAACATATGCAATGGAACTTGAGTATGCTTTGAGACCACATGTGCATTCGTACCACATGTGTGTTTGCATGCCATGCACGCTCATGTCCGTGTGACAAAATCTGTGGTGGTTGTTTGGGAATTTCCAAAGTGGGGGAATCAGGAGCACAAGTGTTCTTACTAGTGCATTTCCATTGCCACTTTTTGAGGCAACCAACATTCATGCATCTTCCTTTCTCATAATAATTTAATCAAATCTTTATTTATTTTTAGTACAAAGAGTGAGCACGGGATGTGTAAAATGCCTACATATAATTGTTTCTCAATTTCGAAGCATTATGGATTTAGCACCTTCAAATACCCCATAACACCTATATTATGGAATTTCCATAGTTAATATATGTGATTCTAAGATTTTCTTACAAAATTACAACTAGACTCTCAATAAAACAATACCGAAAATATTGTTAAAAAAAGTTTAAAACTTAGAAGATTTAGACTACACCCTTTTTAAATGCCGCAAATCAACTCTATGTTAAACTTGACTATTGATCTTTAGTTAATTATTTTATTAGGAGTTGTAGTTAGCATTTAATATAGAAATCCTTTGAGATAAATGTATGATTCCAGTTCATGGTTTTCTGGCCCATGGTATTATCCCATAGTATTGCATGTCAAGAAGGTTGCTTCAAGGCTTAAACAACTCCATTTTAAGGTGCACAAAGAGGCCAATGTTGAGCTTTCTGTGGTGGTTTACCATTTCCAACCACCCCACAAAGGCCAATGTTGAGCGGTCAATTGGAAATGCCCTCATATTAGTTAGTCATAGAATACATCCTTTGTTGTCATAAATGTTGAGAATAATTTTAATATTTATAAATTTATAATATATAAATGTTATCTTGTTTTACTTATTAAAATTTATGTAACTATGTTTTCTTATTAGAATCTTAAAAGTTTTAAATTTTTTATTTTAACTAAAATAGAAAATGCATGAAAAAATGCATGTTTTTCCTATAAAAAGAAACTTCATATACAATTGATTGAATAGTATAGTAAGTATAATTCTACGTTAACATAAGTGGTAGAAAATGCTTGTTCTTCCTTTAAAATAACTTTCTATATAATTGATTAAATAGTATAGTAAGTATAATTATACATTAACACAATGATTTTGTGTTAATTATGAAGTGAATGTTATTTTATGCTTGTTATATAATACATAATCTTATTATGCTTTAATTGGAGTATAAAGGGTTTTGGTGATTTTTATTTTTGTTTACACATTCTTATTAAGTGAATGTTAATGGTATCTTATGCATGTTATTTAATATATTTCACATTCTTCTTAACTTAAAATTAGTTTATGGGTGTTATTTAATATATAGTAAGAAGAGAGTGAGAAGATTTGTTATTAGGTTTTTTTGTTAGAACAATTTCAAATGGGTATGAAATTTTGAGAATTATTTATATATTTAAAAAAAAATTATGCTTAATAATAATAAAATATTTAGAAAATAAAATTTTATATTATATTTTGTTTATAGTTTTTAAATTAAAGCTCTTTTTAAAAATTTGAAAAACATATGTAAAAGGCTCTTTTGGCATCGCATACTGTTGTTTTTTTTAATAGCCAACCAACCTATAACATATATTATTTATAAATTTGAAATGTTTTGTTCTTTTGATGGACAAGCAACTGATACCATCTTTTAGTTCTAAATTGGAAAAAAAAAGATTATCCAGATCTATACACGGCTATGTAATAATTACTAAAACATTTCCATAAAAGAGTTTAGGTTGGGTTACATGATTTGCACCAAGTAGAAAAATCAGGCACTCTAGTTCGGTAGCTTGTTTAAAATCTTTCAATAGGTCATGCAGAACTAGCCAACTTTAAATTGAAAGACTTGTTCAAGAAACTCATAAAATATGTAATTTAATATCCATTTAAATCTAAAGATTTAATACTACTTATGGAACATGAATGTGTTTTGCCTATAGCATGAAGAGAATACATCTTTTTCTCTTTAGTTATGCCCATAAGCCCGTGTGTACCAATCCAGCAATTCAACAAAGCATCATTTGTGGGACAAGGAAAATTGTCGCAAGTATTGTTCATTTTAGAGCAATAGATGTATTCTCTCATGCATTTATCCACGGCAAAAAACAATATTAATTTTCTATTGAGTACTATTAAAGCTTTAAATTTTAATGGTTGCACTATGTATTTTATGAGTCTTGAACATGAATTTCATTTGAATGTTTGGTGGTTCTCAACGTACTAATAGAAGATTTCAAACAACTTATTGAAATTGAGTGCCTAATTTCTCTATTTGATGTAAATCACTTATGCAATCTAGTTCTTTTGGGTATCAAATTATTTTATAAATGAACACATTACTTTGTAAATGGTGTTTACATAGTTATATATTTTAGAAATTGTTATTAATCAGGGAGCACAAAGCGTTTTCACATGTGTGCACCTATTCTTGAATATGAAGAGAGTATGTATGTTTCTCTAAATATGTCTCTCCCTACTATGCTCTTCCTCATCCCAAAAATGACGGTTTTCTAAATTCTTAGCTTGATCCATAGACCCTCATTGTCAATGTCTAGACATCAAGAATCTAGAGGGTGTGTGGATGAAGCTAAAAATCCAAAAATGGGGTAATTTTGGGATTGAATAAGAAATTGAGTGGTTGATATTATAGGATTGCAATAATTGCACTAGAAGCTAGGTGCTCTCCAACCCAATATAGGGGAAATCCTATGAGGTTAATTAGGTTATGCTAATTACACCTAAAGAAGTGATCAAAGTGAGGTGCTCTCCAACCCAGTAGTATGGGGAGATCTTAAAAATATTAAAAAATATATAAATATATAAATATAAATTACATATGGACTTAAATAAAATATATAAAAAATTAAACTACGAGAGATCCATTTTAAATCCACATCTATAAGTACTTCAAAGGGATCCCAATAATTAAAAAATGTAAGTCTCAAAAAAAATGGATCTAGCCTCTTGATGGTTTATAAATGGAGGTTTAAAATAAACATATACTAACTTAAAAATCAATCAAAAAATTGCAATAACTAAGACAAATTAAAGTCTTATCGTACAAATATCAAAATATCTCATAGAGAAACCTGTTCAGGGAGACCCAGCTATCACAAATGGGAGGAATCGCTATGCAAGTAATAGAGAACCTCCTCCTGTTAATAGTGAGCCATGTATCTACATAAAGATGCCCTGATTAACGTTTACGGACCCAACTTTCCATAGTCATAAATTTCCTTTTGCAAGATGCCCCCATTAATGTTTACGGGCCCAAATTGCCCAATTTGCATTATGTATTTTATGAGTCTTGAACGGGAATTTCATTTGAATGTTTGGTGGTTCTCAACGTACTAATAGAACATTTCAAGCAACTTATTGAAATTGAGTGCCTAATTTCTCTATTTGATGTAAATCACTTATGCAATCTAGTTCTTTTGGGTATCAAATTATATTATAAATGAACGCATTACTTTGTAAATGGTGCTTACATAGTTATATATAGATATGTAGAAATTGTTATTAATCAGCGAGCACAAAGGGTTTTCACAAGTGTGCACCTATTCTTGAATATGAAGAGAATACTTATGTTTCTCTAAAGATGGCTCTCCCTGCTATGCTCTTTCTCATCCCAGAAATAAGGGTTTCCTTAATTCTTAGCTTGATCCGTAGACCCTCATTTTCAATGTCCAGACATCAAGAATTTAGAGGGTGTGTGGACGAAGCCGAAAATCCAGAAATGGGGCAATTTTTGGGATTGACAATGAAATTGAGAGGTTGATATTACAGGATTGCAGTAATTGCACTAGAATCTAGGTGCTCTCCAACCGAATACGGGGGAAATCCTGTTAGGTTAGTCACTTTATGCTAGTTGCACCTAGAGAAGCCAACAAAGCCAGGTGCTCTCCAACCCAGTATGGAGAAATCTTGTCACATGACTCAAGTTATGCTAGCGGACATAAATATAAAAATATTAAAAATTAAAAATTAAAAAATATATAAATATAAATTACATATAGACTTAAATAAAATAAAATAAAAACTAGCAAAGATCCATTTTAAACCCACATCTATAAGTACTGGGAGGGATCCAAATAGTAAAAAAATTATACCTCAAAAAATTGAATCTAGATCCCTTTCTGTATTTGATAAATCCAAGTTTAAAATGGACCTATACTAACCTAAAAATCAATCAAAATGTTGCAATAACTAAGACCAGGTAGATTCTTATCATACAAATATCCCATAGAGAAACCTGGTCAAGGAGACACAACTATCACGAATGGGAGGAAGCGCTACTCAAGTAATAGCGATCCTCCTCCTCCTGTTAATAGCGATCCATGTATCTACATAAATATGCCATTAACGTTTAGTGGCCGAACATGCCATATGCATAAATTTTCTTTTCATAATATTAAACAGAAATAGAAATGGAAGTAAGTGGAAAAAAACTATCTAAGTTTTTGTTATTTTTAGTTTAGTATAGACAAATGAGACACTTGTAAAACATTGTATCTTAAACCACTTACTAACTCAAATTTCCAAAATGGAAAATAATATTTTTTAAAGGGAATATGGTTAAGTGGTTTTGTTAGTTGATTTTTCCATCTTGATATTGTCAAATATAAGCAATAGTAAACTGAACATTGAGCCAAAAATGATTGACATATTGTTGAATTTTTTAGTAAAAGGTAATGATTAGAGTATTAATAATTATTATTTTGGGAGGATTTTTATTGTTAGGGTTAACTTTGATTTGGTAATGACTGAAGATGTAACTAGCTTTGGGTACATGGTTTTGGTAATTAATGGTTTTTTGTTAGTTATATTTGCATGTAAAAAACCCTATCAATAAGGTTGTAATCCCCTGATTTGGAATGTGAGCTTAGCTAATTCACTTGGTCACAAGATAGTAGTTTTTGGCCTAAAGATTTTCATTGGTTAGTTTTTTCCAACCTAAGATTTTCCAAAATAAATTGTCTCTGAAATTATTGCTTGCAATATTTATTTCTCTCATTATTTTCATGATTATGCTTGTTTATAAACCTAATAATAGTATTAGAGCCACCTGAATAGCCTTAATAGTGGTATTAAGGCCACCTAATATCCTGGCTGTTGAGAGTTTTTGTATTGAGATGCGGCCTTATAAAACCACCTTGACCTAGCCTTTGAAGTAAGTTTATCTATGGAATATGCTCCTGCTGCAGCACCCTTTCTTTCCATAGCTGCTAGGATTCTCCCAGTCAAAAGGTAAAATCATTCCAATCCAATAAGTCCATCGAGAAATAAGTCACCATATTTGATCTGCTCGCTGGTAAAATGTAAAATCCCACCAGTATAAAATGGAAAATCTCTAGAATATGCTCCTAGTGCAGCACCCTTTCTTTCCATAGCTGCTAGGATTCTCCTAGTCAAAAAGTAAAATCATTCCAATCCAATAAGTCCGTCGAGAAATAAGTCACCATATTTGATTTGCTCGCTGGTAAAATGTAAAATCCCACCAGTATAAAAAGGCAATGGAGACATTTTACTATATGATATCCCTAAATAAATCTTTCAGTTCTACTGGATTTGAATAAAATAAATAGAAAACATCATCGGGATGTTGAGAGTTTTTGTATTGAGAAGTGACTCTACAAGCCTTGTAAAAAAATAGAAGATGGTTAGATCTATTGCTTGGACACTTGCATCGGTAAGAAGAGATTTGCAATCAACTGATTAAAGTGTAGATACGATGGATTTCTAAATCGATTGGAAATAGTCGAGCTGATTACTCCAAGTACAAGAAAAGTGGAGCTTGTGTGAAGAGATTGAGAACCCACATGAACTGTTTGAAGGCAATTGTTGGCTGGGTCATTGTCTGCTGTTGCATTGAGAGAATTAAAGCCACAGATCTATTGAAGGAGCTATCTTCTTGTTGTGCATTTGTTGAGGAATGGATGCCAAGGTATTTTTGTTCAAGTTTCTACATATTCAGCCGTCAATTGGTTTGGGAGCTGTTGATTGCCCATGTAATTCAATCAATGGGATCTGAGGTGTGAAAAATAGAAGGATCCCAATGAAAGAGGTCCCGTGAAAGCAGCAAATGATGGAAGAATATTATCACATTGTAGCTAATCGCCGTGAGATCAAAATTTCGTTGGTTTTTTGTGGATGAACACAGACCCATCTGGGTAATGAGTTTGGCCATTTTTTTTTGCAAAGGTGTGAATTCCTTGCATGGAGGTTGCGCACTTTAGAAAGCGGCGTGCAAATTCAGGCAATATCTTTGTCAAAGGCAATATTACTATCAGTGTACCTTGTGAATTTTTTTTGGGGTGAATGAGTGTACCAAAGGCTATATCTAAGTTTTCCTGCAACATATCTCAGAATTCATTTTCCAGCATTCCAGTGAGACTGTTTGGGAGACTCCATAAATCTGGAAATAAGAATCAAATCAGGTCTAGTTGAGGTCAAGTACATTAAACTTCTTACCAATCTTCTATAGAGTGTAGAATTTGTTGTTAGTCCTTCATCGAATTAGAGGAAATTTGGGGTCTAAAATGGGCCTTATAAGAAAACGTGCCAAAATAAGTTTTTGTGAGTTGGAATTCAAGAACCAATAGAATTTCAATAAAATAAGTCAACCATAATGGTTGAATTGACATATTTGTCATTAAAAAAAACTACTTTTTTTGTTCGTATTTTTGACATATCTCATTGTGTTTTTACTCAAATTTCGATCGGGAGAGCTCGTTGGATGCGGAATTTGATTCCGCATCCAACGAGTACCCACAATGCATACTTTTGATAGACCTCGCTACCCCAAAAACAAGAAATACCTGAAAAAATGTGATGATGACATCATCATCACATTTTTTCAGGTATTTCTTGTTTTTGGGGTAGCGGGGTCCTTCAAAAGTATGCAGTGTGGGTACTCATTGGATGCAGAATCAAATTCCGCATCCAACGATCTCTCCCGATCGAAATTTGAGTAAAAACACAATGAGATATGTCGAAAATACGAACACAAAAAGTAGTTTTTTTCTTTCTTCCTCCAAAATTAATCAATATTATTTTATTATTTTAACTATTATTTTATTATTTTCCTTAGGAGGCCCATTTTAGATGCCAAAATTCCTCTAATATGATTCTTTGTTAACTTGGTGCCTATAGCAATGGGGGATTTTGATGGTTTACAATTATTGATTTTGAATCTAGTAGCATAATTACGCTGAAAAATAATAATACCTTGATTAGTTTGAGTAACTTCCAGACCGAGGAAGTATTTCGTCAGACCTAGATCAGTCATTTCAAATTCCCTTTACATGACTATCCTGAATTCTTCAAGCATTAAATTACGAGTGTAAATCATGTCATCAACATAAAGACACGCAATCAACATTTTACCTTGCTCTATTTTGACATACAGAGTGGGTTCATTACTTCTTAGGTTGAAGCCATTGTTGATGACATAGGAGTCAATCCTACTGTACCAAGCTTGTGGAGCTTGTTTTAGACCATACAAGGCCTTTTTCATCTTAAGCACTTTCTTGTCATGACCTTTGATAGTATATCCAACTGGATGGTCTACTTTAACTTCTTCTTCAAGAGTACCATTGAGAAATACATATTTTATGTCCATTTGATGAACACTCTACTAGTTTTGTGCTGCAATGACAAGTACAACTATGATGGTATCCATCCTTGCTACGGGACAAAAGGTTCCATCACAATCGACACCATATTGTTTTGGCGCATATCCTTTAGCAACCAACCTTGCCTTGTGTTTTTTAATTTCTCCTTTTTCATTTAGTTTGGTCTTATAGACCAATTTGACTCTAATATCGGTTTTGTCTGGAGGGATATCAACAAGTTCCCAAGTCTGGTTTTTCTCAATAGAATAAGTCTATTCATTCATTTCTTGAACCGATTGTGCATCCTTTACAGCTTCATCAAAAGATGTTTTTTGGCAGGTAAATAGGGCATATTGAAGTTGCTCATCAATAATAGGAGCCTACTCATATAACACCCTTAAATTTTGGTTTTCTCATTTTGAGATGGATTGTCTCCTGGTGTTTCTTCTTGTTGTTGTACTACCAATATTGGAAGTATGATATGTAGATTTGAAAAATCTGAACTTTCTTGTTGTTGTATGTGTGAAGGATCACTCCAACATTTGGATTTAAGGAATTTCACATCTCTACTCACCACAATATTTTTGGTGAAAGAATTATACAACTTGTAATCCTTGTGTTGTTCACTTCTCACTCTTCTTATCCATCTTTCTTCTAAGTTCACCAGGTACATGAGCAAATGCAACAGAACCAAAAACTCTTAGATGTGCAATAGTAATTACGCCGAGAGGTGCTCTACAGCCCAGTATGGGGGAGATCTTGTAACGTGATGTAAATTTAGTAACGTTTGTAACATGTCAGCAAAAAATAATAGTGATAGTGAATATTATGGGACATATGTTGTAACTTGATGTAACGTTAGTAACTTTTGTAACATGTTGGCAAAATATAATAGTGATAGTGAATATTATGGGAGAGATCTTGTAAGGTGATGTAACGTTTGTAAGATGTCGGCAAAAAATAATAGTGATAGTGAATATTATGGGATAGATTTTATAACACAAAATAAAAAATAATATCACTTTCGTAACGTTATTTTTATTAATAAAAAATAAATGTTGTAATCTTCCTACCTAACAAAACAATAGAAAAGTAAAACTTTAATTATCCGTAAAAAAAAATGTGTGGGTCAAGAAAAAAACACAAAATTGAATTATCCGCAAAAAGATGTTGGCCTTGCACATGGTTTGTGCACCCATGTGCAAGGCATTCTAAACAACCTATGGTTTTATTGTACATGGTTTAGGATACTTTGCACATGGTTTTTAAACCATGTGCAAGGCCTTCTAAACAACCCATGGTTTTATTGTACATGGTTTAGGAGGGCCTTGTAAATGGTTTTAAGACCATGTGCAAGGCCTCCTAAAAAACCCATGATTGTAGCAGGGCCTTGCATATGGTTTTAAAACCATGTGTGGGAAAATGATGCAATGTTCGTTCCTAACAAAATAAAAAATATTATATGTCGGCCATAAATAATATTAAATATTAATAATAATAAAATTATATGTGGACCTTAAACAAAATGATGTGTCTTTTGGTTTGAATCAAATCAATGGATACCTAATAAGAGGTTTGCACCTCGAGAGATTTGATCCATCTCAGTGCTTGATAGAGCCTAGGATTTGGATCTACGATGGTCTTAGTGCCACTCCATGCCTCTTCAGGAATCTTGTCCTAGACACTCATCGTGTGAGATGTGTGAGATATGTTGAGAAAGTAGACTGAGCATGCAACAACTTTATCCCAATAATCATATGATAGCTTCTTATGTGAAAGAATGCTATGAGCCATGTTCATGATGGTCTGGTTCTTTCCTTTAGAAACTCCATTATGTTTTGGAGTGTATCTGGTGGTGAACTGTCTTTGGCTATCGTGCTTCTTGTGGAAATATGTAAACTGATGTGAATCATATTCACCTCCACCTTCTAACCTGAGCACCTTAATGAGCTTTCAAGACTTCTTCTCAGTCACGGACTTGAACTCTTTGAACCTACAAAAGTTCTCTCATTTGTTCTTGAGGAAATAAACCCATATTTAAGTGCTAAAATAATCAATAAATGTCATAAAATAAAAATTCCTCTTATGGATTTGGTTTCTGTGGGTCCAAAGAGGTCTATATGAACTATCTCAAGATTTTTTTTGGCTCGAGATGTGGAAGTGGGGAAGTTGTCTCTTTGATGTTTCCTAATGATACAATCCTCACAGGAGATGGATTATTCATGTATAAATGGTAACCCATTGACCATGGACTGTTTGTGTAGGAGATTGATACTCTTGACGAGAAGATGACCGAATCTACAGTGTCATAACAAGGATTCATATAGACTATAAAAAATATGGGATACACATCATGGAAGGTTAGTGCTCTTGAGACTGAGAGGAAATATTGTGTTCTTGGTCATATCAACTTTGGATATGAGTCTATTAGTGGGGGGTTTATCATAAATAGCATAGTATGAATCATAAAATCAAATATCATACTGGTTCTAAAGTAATTGACCTATATTGATTAGACTGACATTCAAATGTGGTACATAGAAAACCTTATGAATAAACTTCTTTTAATTTTTCTTTGTAAATACATGAACAATACCTTTTCCTTTTGATGGAACCCGAAAGTCATCTCCTAGCTTGATATTCATGGCAACAGAGGAATCCAAACTAGAGAATAGTGACTTGTAACATGTCATGTGATTGTTGCAACTTCTATCTAGTAGCCATATGTCTAATTTGCAGTGTTCTTCGCTTGCTTGATATGAGAGGACCATAACCTCTGATGAGCCTTCTTCTTCTTTAGAGACACTGGCTCTGCCACTATTCTGGTATGCTTTCTTATTTATGCATTTTTCGTTCATAGTGGCCATAATTTTTACAGTAGTTACATTGAATATTAGACTTATTGGTCCATTTCTTTCCTCCCCCCTCTAATATTGAGAGTTGTGAGAGTTATATGAATGTTCATGAATGGTTTTGTCCTCTGTATGAGAAGACCCTCATCCTATTCTTCCTCTATCTTGTCCTCCTCTGCCTCAACCTCTACTGAGGGAAGCTTAGGTGCTAAAAGCATCGGTAAACGAATCTTCTTCCTAATTGAATCGAGCTTAATGAGATAGAAGGGATCTAATCAACTCTTCTAGGGTGAACTGAGATAAATATTTTGCTTCTTCTATGGAAGTCACTACCATAGAAAATTTATTGGTGAGACACCTTATAATCTTCTGAACAACTACCTTCTATTCGAGAGGTTCGCCATATGTTTGAAATTGGGTTATAATGCCTGAAACCCTAGTCATAAACTGATCTATATCTTATATTTCCTTCATTTTCAAAATTTCAAACTGAAGTCGAAGGGTTTGCAATCTTACCATTTTTACTCAGTTTGTTCCCTTGTAGGAAGATGCAAGAATATTCCAAGATTGATGTGCACTAGTATCTATAGAGATCCACAGGGACTCCTAAATGCAACTTTGGATCAACCATTTGGTTGTGAGATCTCAGTCTCAGTGAGCTTCTAAGTCATTCTTCTGGGCATTATTCGTTGTGGCCAAAGCATTTGTATCAGGTTCTTGAACTGAGTTTGAACCATATCCCAAAATTTGTTAAGTTGGAGAGACGTCTTCATTTTGATCGAGAAAAACACATAGTTTGTACCACTGAGGATGGGTTTAGAGATCTGCTTCAAATTGCTTGTGCTGGTATGACTAATGTAATACCCCCAATTTTGACCCCATGGTATTAATATTGTACATGATGTATATATTGTGATGAATCATGGCAAGGAGATCAAGGCCAAGGAACTACCATGGATTGATGTTTTGTGTATAGGTGATCAAGGTTGATACCTATGGTTATGGTGCTAAGTAAGGCACAGTACATTTTGATATACCATGTAAATATCCAATTAATAAATTACCACAACTAGCTATGGTACTGCAACATGAAAGCAATGGGGGCAAGGCTCCATAAGGGATAGGGTGGGGAGTTAGTCAAACCCCTTGATCCAATAGGGTGAGACCATATGTCAATGGGGAAATCCATGAACCCTCAACTACCTTTTGTCCTCTGTCCTCAATCATTAATTTATTCCAGAATTTGGATGAGGCAATTAATTCCTTGGGTAGAGGAAGGCATGGTAGTCTAATTGCTTGATTAATCAAGCCTGCAAGTCTGCAGTCTAGGGGAAGCTGCATTCTTGCTTCTGCAACAAGGAAGCATGGAATGCATGTCAGCCCATCCTCTCTCCCAGAAGCAAGATGGTTTTGTTGTTCTTGAGCGTTGTTCTTGTGCACCCCCTCGTTAATTATTTTGTTGTTCATTCAACCATTCCATTCATCTTCACGCTGATCCTTGAGCCTTCTTGTAGAGTCGTGTTATATTCTATGTTGGTCATGCTATCATTCAATTCTGTTTGGAAAACATGTGGTGTTCCTGGGTAAATGGGTAGTGGATATCACTCAATTTTATGAGAGTGTAGTATTTCGTGGTCTCCCCAATGATGTTGTGTAGTGGTTCCTTGTTCAGAATGATTTGTTTCACTCTCCCAAGTCACAGAAGATGTTTCCGCGGCAGCTTCCTCTATTACAGAGTGAGTGAAGCCTTTGTTGTTGTGTTTCCTTTTGGATTGCTGTGATGTGCATCCTTTTTTTGGTTTGAATACTAAGGAGTGAAAGAGGCACAGAATTGTCTCATAAACTTAGTGAAGAGAGGAACCCCATAAACAGATCAAGAGGGGATGGAAAATCCTTTCTGCACACCCTGACAAGCACTAGAAGGGAAATTATGGCATGAGGTAACTATGTAGAAGTGAACAGAATACTTCCTTGTGTTGGGTGGTGCAAGTATTGTGGAGTCCAATCTAGATCTTGTGTAGGTTTCCACAACTCTATGGTTGATCTCACTAGCTTAGAAATTATAAATTTTCATTTCCTTAGAAGTATGAGAAACCCAACTGTAGGTTGGTTTGACGGTGTTTTAATGTGTGTGAGTCATTTCCTTCGTAGCCCGTGAAATACAATTGTATATTTGCTTGGTTGGATACATTGTGAAACCCAGATGTGTGTTGGATTGACTGTGAGTGTGTAAGTCTTTTGTTCCCTAGTTCCTTGTGGAAATCATGCCCAGCTCAGGGGTGGCAGTGGTGTTGAGATATTGATGAACACACTGGCCTATGGTTGGGTGGAACATTGCAGCCACATAGCTAGTTTCAAGACAACATAATCATCAAGATAAGTATCTATGTTATTCTTGTTTATGCATTGTATTTGATTATGAATGAACATACTAGTTATGAGTTATTATGATCATGTTGAATGCATACTGATGATTAAGTAGAAATTTACTTCTATTATGTTTCCTGCATTTTACTTCTGTACATGCCTTGTGTTTTTGCATTGCACTTTCCTAAGTTTCATGGATGCCATAAATGCATTGTATGTTTTATGCATTTTCCTAAGTTTCATGGAGGCCAAAAATGCCTTGTATGTTTTATGCAATTTTCCTAAGTTCATGGAGGCTAGGTTTAATATCCCGAATTTTGGACCTTACACTTATAGGCAGGAGCCTATTGATTATGATGTTATCTTGATGGTTTGTTTTGATATATTGGGCGAAGACCCCACTGCATATGAACATGATGATTTGTTTTATATATTGGGCATAAACCAATTGTTGATGATATATATATATATATATGCCTGTTTATGTTGGGTGGGGACCCTGAAGAACATGATTGATGAGATTTTTGTGTTCAGCGAGGAGTTATGGAGCACATGAGTAATTAATGTTGTGTTGAGTGAGAATATCTGGAGCACATGAGTATTTATATTGTGTTGAGTGTAAAGCTCTCGAACACATGAAAAGATAAGTTGGAAGTGTTGGTCATAAGCCTTGGAACCTTCCATGTTGATGTTGAGCATAAGCTCTGGAACATTGGATCCTTGGCCATTGTATCCCTAGGTGTATCGTATTAGTACATCCTAGCATTAGTGTTGAGAGAGGAGCTTTGGAATTGCACTAAGTTTGTAACTCCCTTTTTTTTATCATTGAGTATGGGCTCTAGTAAGCGCTAGGAGTTACTGAAAATAACTAATGATTCCCGTGTGAAAATGACTCAAGAAAATATTGATCTCATCATACTTATTTGTAAGTGATTAAATGAAATTTCAAATTTTTGTATTCTCATCAAGTACTGAAGAACTACCATGTTATATGAGGGAATCCAACATGCAAGGATGTTTAGAGTTTTCTAGCCTAGCAGACCCAACCATCTACCTAATGACCTTAATGAAGAAAGTGTCATAAGTCTAGGGATCATAAAATATGATGCCCAAAAACAAATTTTAACAAATATTATATTATTATGTATTTTATACATGGTATGTATAAAGGATGAATATAGCAATAATATTAATAATGTAAGAAAGAAAGAAAAGCTCCATCCATTATTATTTATTACGAAAAGATAATAAATAGTATAATACCTATAAAAGTCAAATTAGGAACTAGCTAAAAGATCCTAAGTTAAATATTAAAAATACTAAATTAAATGAAAAGGGTTAAATCAAGAAATGAAGCAATTCTTGATTTAACTTCCCCTTTGACTAAAAAGTCTATCTTGGGGATCTGATGTATCTTTTGGAGCCATTATTCTACCTAAATTTATCAAGTGAATTCTTGGAGAACATTTTTCCTGAAAGGAAAAAGGAGAACTAATCCACACGTGGTATACCAGTTAGGAAATCTTACCTTAGGAGCTCTAAGCTACTTGCGTGTTGGAACCAGCTCGGGGGGACCCGGATTGAAACTAGGAATGGTTCTGGGTCATGGTTGGGTGGAACGTGGTAGTTCTAAAGTGATTCAGTGATCTAATATAGGGGTCATATCTGCCTATGATTTGTTAATGCTGGTTATTTGAGTGTGCAGGTTTCATCCATTAGAGGACCTTCAATTTACAGGTATGAGGTATTGCAATGCCTATTTCATTTTCTAGAATAAATGTTGGCTAAATTAAGAAAATGTTTACATTATATTTTCTAATCCTATGTGTTTGTTTTCTATTTAAATCTTCTAGGGTTTAGATTTTAAATTCCAACCGTAGGATGTAATTTATTTCCTATGCTAGATTTATCCACGGTTTGTTCACCTAGTTCACTTCTGTAAATTTAATTCATGTATAAATATCTATCAAGGATTTTGCACCTTAGTTTTACTTCTGTATTATCTTTATTATTTAAATTGTGTTTCCTACAAACTAGGTTTTATTTCAGATTTATTACATAGTTGTTCTTTTGGCCTATATATTCTAGTGACAGATTTCATTTGTCAACAGAGGCATGTCATAATTAAATAGACTAGTTCAGAAGTAAATTTTATATCTAGAATAAACTTATAACTCAGTTAACTAATCTATTAATTAAATCTTAACTAATATATATATATTAACATATAGAAAATATGAACTTTATTTTCTAAACAATCAATGCTATAAATATATCTAAAAGAATAACCATAATATTAATTATACTAGAGCTAAGATAAGAACCAGTGAGGACCTTTCAAGGTCTGTATAAGTAAACTTATGCTAATAACCAAATCATTTCTAGATCAAGTATCAATACCATTCATTGGTCCATGATCTAGTTTCATTTCCCAATTAAATTCACAACCATCTAATACTACAAATTCACATAATCAAAATTTTATGCCATAAATTAAAATGGTCCCATATAATATTACTTACAGCAACCATATAACAAATAACCAAAGTATCAATATAATATTAAATTTGTAATGCTTGAGTCCATTTCTGCATGTTTTTCTCTATGGTCAAGCTTGTTTTGGGCTGTTTTTTAATAAAAGCGATATCTTTTAACCATATTTACAAGTTTATATTCATGTATGTTGTACTATTTTTGTAAACATATTAATGTAGAAAAATGAACTCTAAATGTGTAATAAACTTCATAAATTTTGTAAACATATTAATATGGAAATATGAACTCTACATGTGTAATAAACTTTAGGAATCTAGTGAGTAATACCCTTGTAGCATGCATGAATTTAGTATGTAAATAATTGACTTGATAGTGAAATACCTGGCACCAGCGGTTGTAGTTGTTCCAACACATTGGGCAGACCTCATAGTCTCCTTTAGCTTCCATATTTACATCCAAGCTCGTGTTTACAAAAAAAATGATGAGCCACCCTGCCGAACAACTCTCATCATGTGCAGGCCCTAGGAAACCGATGTGTTTCCTAGCCCATGAGCCCACAGGCCAATAATACTGAGAGTAGCTTCCTTTCCCTTCCGGATCTTTCTTCATTTTCCACCATTTCACAGTCCTTGAGTTTTCCCCATCCTCAATTTTTTCCTCCTTTTTCACTCATACATTGTCTAATTTCTAACTTCCAAAACAAAACCAAATACCCCCATCTCTCTGTGAGACCTCTCCTAAATAACCATTTTCCTCCTCCTTGCTTCCACCTTACTCCACCACCTTTCCCCCAAACACTCCATTCACTTGCCTCTTTAAGTTTCTGCCACTCATAATTTATTACAATCATGAATATACATTTATTTATTCACTTGTCCTTCTTTTGAGCATTCCCATAGTAAAAGCTATTTAAGTTGAATGGAATAAGTTGGTTGTATAGCATTTATTTTTTCTCGAAATGTTCACTCCAAGTTCCTCATGTGATGGTGGGTTAACGGCTAGTCCTATTCAAATTAATAAATAAAATGATAATTTATTAATTATCTTGTTTGACCCTTCAAGTTTTGTACAGGATGGTATCTTAGTTGTCTTACTCGATCCAGAATATGATGTTAGTAATCACATTAAAAAGTATTTTCATAAAATAAATCATGTCATATCTTGATAGTCATATTCCATAGTTTAATATATATATTTAACTTACACGGAATCATTTGGTCTACTTGGTTAATAATTATTTTACTCAAGTTATTTCCACTTTGGTTTAATTAAACAATTGACTATATTTACCCTAAGAGCATAATAATCATTATGATAATAATAATAATAATTGTTTTGACTATGTTTACCCTAAGAGGGTAATAATCATAATGATAATAATAATAATAATTGTTTAATTAAACAATCGACTAGGTTTACCACAAGATGCACTATTATCATTAATAATAATAATAATAATAATAATAATATCATTAATAATTATTATAAATAAATACATTTTATAGTTTTTTTTTTAATGACAAGTATCATAGTCATCAACATGTTATCTCTAGATTCATAATTAAAGCACCCTTAAGGGTTTAAACAACCCTAACAATTTTGATAATGTATATGAACAATGTTTAAGTTTACTCATGACAACTTTCTAACAGTAATTATAACTCACCATACTTTATCAATTACTCATTACAGTGCTCAACTATCATTAATGAATACGTTAATTGAATTGTGTCAAACATATCTAACAACTTAACATTCATTATTTGATTAACACATTTACCTATGAAAACCTATACCATTATTCACCATGTTAAGTATTTATATATCAATATTGGTATACGTGTGCAAAGTGTGCATCCGTGGCCAGTGCATGTGTAGATCATACACGTACTATATGAAAACATCATATATCCTATGTATGTATATATATATGAAAAATAACAATGGTTCACATTGATAGAGAATTCATGGATACAAAACATAACAATCACAAAATACCTAACAGGATTAACATACAAATGTGTAATCTTTTCAGAATCATTAATCATTAACCAATTAAGTTTTAACATCATTATATTTTAATATTCATTACTCAATCAATTATTTTCAAGGAAGAGGCACCTACCACTACTAAATTTGGTGTCGTAGATCCCCCCCGACCCCACATAGTACTAGCTATCACATCCTCCCATCTTAACCTATGTCCACATCCTCCCTATCCTTCCTCTGCTAGTATAGAAGTGGATGTCGACTTCACTGGCCTGACACATAGGAACCTGAGAGCGATAGCGTCAGCTGAAAAATGAACCTAGCCTCTCCTAGTAGGCATCCAACCGTTGTCATCACAGCAACTTGGGGAGCATGTCTCAACACAACCCTCCCACGACACCGGCTATCACATAAACATAGGGTGGCGCACATCCATCCCTCTCAACATCCTGGTTCTATACCCTATCAAAACAATACTGTGCTGCTATCGATATTATTGGTCTGTGTCATTGTATCATCAACTTTAGTAAACAAGGCTCTCTACAAAATATAGGTACTATACCACACTTCATATCGAGTATCCGGTTATTACATAGCCCATGTGTCATGCAGATTAGTACTTTGAAAACATACATTCATAAAAATATCTCCATTCAATCATCAGTTGATGCATATTATGAACATCATTTTATTTTATCACATAAATCATTAAATTAATCATATCATGGGTCGGTATCTACATACCACATCATATATATCACATTTTATCAAGGATGAAAATTAAACATACATTTATGAAACATGGAAATCTCTTGATGACCACAACATAGTAATCTCATAAGCATAATAACATCATAATCATATTCATAACATCATAATCATTGAATCTGCATAAGGATGACAACATCATAAAATCATAATCAGAGCATCAACATAAGCATGATAACATCATAACATCATAACTAGAGCGTAAGCATGCTACCATCATAGCATCATAATCAGTATATAATTAGGTCTAACATGCCAAAATATAGTTTTCTCAGTCTAAATGAGTCCATAGATAATAAGCAAATATGGTTTAGTAAGTCTGGTTGATAAACATTCCTAATGTCAAAATATGGGGTGTTACAAAATTAAGAACCATGTAAGTGCAACAAGGTCACAGGCTCAAATCCTATGGACACTCAAAAATGCCCAAATCGCAACCATTACAAATAATAAACCCCCATTACATTGAACCAACCAGGATCAAATCCTGTAGGGTCTCTTATACACAGTTTGTATGTGGGCTGTAAAATAATACTAATTCTTTGCATAGAGATCGTAAGACCCTCACATGGTCGCATACGCCATAATCCATGGACATGGCCCATAAATAACCTCACAATAAATTCAATAACTATTACATGCCTTGTCAACGAATCAACCTACAACAACGTTTTCCCACACAGGGTTTACACCCACATTCTTATTCAAACATTCTAATTTACACATTTAAAATAAACTATATGTCCAAACCTTCTATGCTATCGCAGCCATGATGGTGAGCATCAACACCATTTAGGGCGTGGCCCCAAATCCATCTTGCTAATAGTATAGCATCCTTTTAACCCTTACAACCCACGAAGGAAAAATGTCATATAAAACACATTTATAATAACCATGGAACGATATGCAACATTATAACAACATCCACATAGCATAAAATTATATGCACAGTAATTATAAATCCATAATCAAGTTACACAGTCGTTCCTCTGGCCATTGCATCATTGCAAGCAATGGTGCTACCATTGTTTACAGCTTAACCAAAACATTAAATAAATACACAGAGCTTGTCAATAGTACCAAGGCTCTCTATGCTGCTAACATCCCATAATAATTACAAACCCAAATCAATAAACTCAGACCTGAAGGCCAACGAAACCCCATAATAAACCCCAAGGTCTGTCATTTTACATAATGCATAATTATTTCTATTGAAACTAGACTCCATTAAACCCCAACCACAACCAAGATAAAATCGTTCTTAATGCAAATAGGTGACAAATAATGACTTGTTAGCAGGCTTACCATAATGATATGGAATTACCCACAACTTGCATTTTGAGATATGAACCATACCGCTCCTCGCTAGCCTATCACATGCAACCACCAAGAAATGAGATGGATGAGAAGTATGACATTGTTACTGTTGGTAATAACTCCCGATTCCAATTGATTATTCAAATGAAAATGCC